>OX439008.1:0-5000 GCA_949316495.1 Amphiduros pacificus
CTAACCCTAACCCTAACCCTAACCCTAACCCTAACCCTAACCCTAACCCTAACCCTAACCCTAACCCTAACCCTAACCCCTAACCCTAACCCTAACCCTAACCCTAACCCTAACCCTAACCCTAACCCTAACCCTAACCCTAACCCTAACCCTAACCCTAACCCTAACCCTAACCCTAACCCTAACCCTAACCCTAACCCTAACCCTAACCCTAACCCTAACCCTAACCCTAACCCTAACCCTAACCCTAACCCTAACCCTAACCCTAACCCTAACCCTAACCCTAACCCTAACCCTAACCCTAACCCTAACCCTAACCCTAACCCTAACCCTAACCCTAACCCTAACCCTAACCCTAACCCTAACCCTAACCCTAACCCTAACCCTAACCCTAACCCTAACCCTAACCCTAACCCTAACCCTAACCCTAACCCTAACCCTAACCCTAACCCTAACCCTAACCCTAACCCTAACCCTAACCCTAACCCTAACCCTAACCCTAACCCTAACCCTAACCCTAACCCTAACCCTAACCCTAACCCTAACCCTAACCCTAACCCTAACCCTAACCCTAACCCTAACCCTAACCCTAACCCTAACCCTAACCCTAACCCTAACCCTAACCCTAACCCTAACCCTAACCCTAACCCTAACCCTAACCCTAACCCTAACCCTAACCCTAACCCTAACCCTAACCCTAACCCTAACCCTAACCCTAACCCTAACCCTAACCCTAACCCTAACCCTAACCCTAACCCTAACCCTAACCCTAACCCTAACCCTAACCCTAACCCTAACCCTAACCCTAACCCTAACCCTAACCCTAACCCTAACCCTAACCCTAACCCTAACCCTAACCCTAACCCTAACCCTAACCCTAACCCTAACCCTAACCCTAACCCTAACCCTAACCCTAACCCTAACCCTAACCCTAACCCTAACCCTAACCCTAACCCTAACCCTAACCCTAACCCTAACCCTAACCCTAACCCTAACCCTAACCCTAACCCTAACCCTAACCCTAACCCTAACCCTAACCCTAACCCTAACCCTAACCCTAACCCTAACCCTAACCCTAACCCTAACCCTAACCCTAACCCTAACCCTAACCCTAACCCTAACCCTAACCCTAACCCTAACCCTAACCCTAACCCTAACCCTAACCCTAACCCTAACCCTAACCCTAACCCTAACCCTAACCCTAACCCTAACCCTAACCCTAACCCTAACCCTAACCCTAACCCTAACCCTAACCCTAACCCTAACCCTAACCCTAACCCTAACCCTAACCCTAACCCTAACCCTAACCCTAACCCTAACCCTAACCCTAACCCTAACCCTAACCCTAACCCTAACCCTAACCCTAACCCTAACCCTAACCCTAACCCTAACCCTAACCCTAACCCTAACCCTAACCCTAACCCTAACCCTAACCCTAACCCTAACCCTAACCCTAACCCTAACCCTAACCCTAACCCTAACCCTAACCCTAACCCTAACCCTAACCCTAACCCTAACCCTAACCCTAACCCTAACCCTAACCCTAACCCTAACCCTAACCCTAACCCTAACCCTAACCCTAACCCTAACCCTAACCCTAACCCTAACCCTAACCCTAACCCTAACCCTAACCCTAACCCTAACCCTAACCCTAACCCTAACCCTAACCCTAACCCTAACCCTAACCCTAACCCTAACCCTAACCCTAACCCTAACCCTAACCCTAACCCTAACCCTAACCCTAACCCTAACCCTAACCCTAACCCTAACCCTAACCCTAACCCTAACCCTAACCCTAACCCTAACCCTAACCCTAACCCTAACCCTAACCCTAACCCTAACCCTAACCCTAACCCTAACCCTAACCCTAACCCTAACCCTAACCCTAACCCTAACCCTAACCCTAACCCTAACCCTAACCCTAACCCTAACCCTAACCCTAACCCTAACCCTAACCCTAACCCTAACCCTAACCCTAACCCTAACCCTAACCCTAACCCTAACCCTAACCCTAACCCTAACCCTAACCCTAACCCTAACCCTAACCCTAACCCTAACCCTAACCCTAACCCTAACCCTAACCCTAACCCTAACCCTAACCCTAACCCTAACCCTAACCCTAACCCTAACCCTAACCCTAACCCTAACCCTAACCCTAACCCTAACCCTAACCCTAACCCTAACCCTAACCCTAACCCTAACCCTAACCCTAACCCTAACCCTAACCCTAACCCTAACCCTAACCCTAACCCTAACCCTAACCCTAACCCTAACCCTAACCCTAACCCTAACCCTAACCCTAACCCTAACCCTAACCCTAACCCTAACCCTAACCCTAACCCTAACCCTAACCCTAACCCTAACCCTAACCCTAACCCTAACCCTAACCCTAACCCTAACCCTAACCCTAACCCTAACCCTAACCCTAACCCTAACCCTAACCCTAACCCTAACCCTAACCCTAACCCTAACCCTAACCCTAACCCTAACCCTAACCCTAACCCTAACCCTAACCCTAACCCTAACCCTAACCCTAACCCTAACCCTAACCCTAACCCTAACCCTAACCCTAACCCTAACCCTAACCCTAACCCTAACCCTAACCCTAACCCTAACCCTAACCCTAACCCTAACCCTAACCCTAACCCTAACCCTAACCCTAACCCTAACCCTAACCCTAACCCTAACCCTAACCCTAACCCTAACCCTAACCCTAACCCTAACCCTAACCCTAACCCTAACCCTAACCCTAACCCTAACCCTAACCCTAACCCTAACCCTAACCCTAACCCTAACCCTAACCCTAACCCTAACCCTAACCCTAACCCTAACCCTAACCCTAACCCTAACCCTAACCCTAACCCTAACCCTAACCCTAACCCTAACCCTAACCCTAACCCTAACCCTAACCCTAACCCTAACCCTAACCCTAACCCTAACCCTAACCCTAACCCTAACCCTAACCCTAACCCTAACCCTAACCCTAACCCTAACCCTAACCCTAACCCTAACCCTAACCCTAACCCTAACCCTAACCCTAACCCTAACCCTAACCCTAACCCTAACCCTAACCCTAACCCTAACCCTAACCCTAACCCTAACCCTAACCCTAACCCTAACCCTAACCCTAACCCTAACCCTAACCCTAACCCTAACCCTAACCCTAACCCTAACCCTAACCCTAACCCTAACCCTAACCCTAACCCTAACCCTAACCCTAACCCTAACCCTAACCCTAACCCTAACCCTAACCCTAACCCTAACCCTAACCCTAACCCTAACCCTAACCCTAACCCTAACCCTAACCCTAACCCTAACCCTAACCCTAACCCTAACCCTAACCCTAACCCTAACCCTAACCCTAACCCTAACCCTAACCCTAACCCTAACCCTAACCCTAACCCTAACCCTAACCCTAACCCTAACCCTAACCCTAACCCTAACCCTAACCCTAACCCTAACCCTAACCCTAACCCTAACCCTAACCCTAACCCTAACCCTAACCCTAACCCTAACCCTAACCCTAACCCTAACCCTAACCCTAACCCTAACCCTAACCCTAACCCTAACCCTAACCCTAACCCTAACCCTAACCCTAACCCTAACCCTAACCCTAACCCTAACCCTAACCCTAACCCTAACCCTAACCCTAACCCTAACCCTAACCCTAACCCTAACCCTAACCCTAACCCTAACCCTAACCCTAACCCTAACCCTAACCCTAACCCTAACCCTAACCCTAACCCTAACCCTAACCCTAACCCTAACCCTAACCCTAACCCTAACCCTAACCCTAACCCTAACCCTAACCCTAACCCTAACCCTAACCCTAACCCTAACCCTAACCCTAACCCTAACCCTAACCCTAACCCTAACCCTAACCCTAACCCTAACCCTAACCCTAACCCTAACCCTAACCCTAACCCTAACCCTAACCCTAACCCTAACCCTAACCCTAACCCTAACCCTAACCCTAACCCTAACCCTAACCCTAACCCTAACCCTAACCCTAACCCTAACCCTAACCCTAACCCTAACCCTAACCCTAACCCTAACCCTAACCCTAACCCTAACCCTAACCCTAACCCTAACCCTAACCCTAACCCTAACCCTAACCCTAACCCTAACCCTAACCCTAACCCTAACCCTAACCCTAACCCTAACCCTAACCCTAACCCTAACCCTAACCCTAACCCTAACCCTAACCCTAACCCTAACCCTAACCCTAACCCTAACCCTAACCCTAACCCTAACCCTAACCCTAACCCTAACCCTAACCCTAACCCTAACCCTAACCCTAACCCTAACCCTAACCCTAACCCTAACCCTAACCCTAACCCTAACCCTAACCCTAACCCTAACCCTAACCCTAACCCTAACCCTAACCCTAACCCTAACCCTAACCCTAACCCTAACCCTAACCCTAACCCTAACCCTAACCCTAACCCTAACCCTAACCCTAACCCTAACCCTAACCCTAACCCTAACCCTAACCCTAACCCTAACCCTAACCCTAACCCTAACCCTAACCCTAACCCTAACCCTAACCCTAACCCTAACCCTAACCCTAACCCTAACCCTAACCCTAACCCTAACCCTAACCCTAACCCTAACCCTAACCCTAACCCTAACCCTAACCCTAACCCTAACCCTAACCCTAACCCTAACCCTAACCCTAACCCTAACCCTAACCCTAACCCTAACCCTAACCCTAACCCTAACCCTAACCCTAACCCTAACCCTAACCCTAACCCTAACCCTAACCCTAACCCTAACCCTAACCCTAACCCTAACCCTAACCCTAACCCTAACCCTAACCCTAACCCTAACCCTAACCCTAACCCTAACCCTAACCCTAACCCTAACCCTAACCCTAACCCTAACCCTAACCCTAACCCTAACCCTAACCCTAACCCTAACCCTAACCCTAACCCTAACCCTAACCCTAACCCTAACCCTAACCCTAACCCTAACCCTAACCCTAACCCTAACCCTAACCC
>OX439008.1:1810000-2027500 GCA_949316495.1 Amphiduros pacificus
CGTCACCAGCAGCCGTAACGCCTCTCTCTCCCTCGGCTTGCCGGCGTGAGGCCCGCTCGGCGCAGGCCAACACCACCAACTCGCTCCGACTCTTGCATATGCAAATCGATGATATCGTCTATTGTGCACATACAAATCAATTTCACCATCGTTAATTTTTCACCATTTCGAGACGAGCTGTATATATGTATTTGTATATATATATATATTTATATATATTTATATTTATATCATGCTATGAATGATAGTACGAAGTGAGTCGAATAAATCGTAATATTCCAAACATGGAGCTTATGGAATCATTGAACACGTGCTTTAATGTTAATTATAAGTTGCATCTGGGCATCACGTGGACATCGCTTGATTATAAACACACAAGGATATAAGGAAAAGACAAGAGGTTCATGAGGGGGTTACTGGATCAATCTTATAATCAATATTTAAAGAAGCGTGAAATACAAACAGAATATGACCTTTGAATAACACTTGGTGAGACCTCGCCATATTTGGGCAGCGTATTTGTGTTTCCACGGAGCCTGCAGTGTAGCGATTCGCTGTTGCTTGGGTGGCTCACCCCCTCAGTACCCCACAGTCTGCATACATTACATTTCTTACCAACTCAAATCTCAGTGTATCACCTTCCATCATTTACCTGTGCTTCGACCTTACCTGTGCGGGACCGCTTCGCCAAGATTTCAAATATAATCTGATTGCGTACAACCACCGCTAGTCTAAAACGGATGAAATGACTTCAACATTGCAAGATACCACAATGTTTTTGTATTCGACACTAATTTTATATATTATCAACAGCTAATCATTTACTGTCTATCAGAGGACGCAGCAAGGATATCAAAGTCTCATTAAATCTGTGACTGTAATTGTTTCATTACTGTTCTGGGCATACTCTTGTAAACATATCCCTTGTATCTGAATGGTCTCCGTAGTGAGATGCTTATACAGACAATGACGCAATATGGTGTTTGACCTCGCTAATAACAATTCTCAATGTGTCATAGAGAATAGAAGTGTTTTTTATTCCAATTAATGTTGAGCATTTTATTATCACGTAAATCGATTACTCTTATCATTCCGATATTTTTCAATGCGTACATCTCATGAAATTATGAACAGTTGGCAGTGAAATCCACTTGTATTTTCCACACGAACATCAAAGTAATAATAATATCGTCATGGGGATCGGCAGACCAATACATCTGCAACTGATTGTCTTTGCATTTAATGACAACCTTGACCGGATCATTAATGTGTTCTACTGGTAGGCAATAGCTTTAAGGTGAGAGGAGGATCACGTGGTATGACATTACTTGGAAGACAGAAGCAAATTGGAGGAACTCTTGACATGTTGCAGCGGTGGATCACGCAGTGCTCTGGACACTGCAGGTCGATGTGTCGCACTTTCTTCATGTCCAATTGCAACTGGCACTTCAGAGAGGACCGAGCGCCACCTGGCGAGTATAGCCTCCTGGTGTTAAAGTGATAAAGTGTTCACTAAGGAAAACATGACAAGAAACTACGGACAGTTGTTGGCAACAATTGAAGAAATGATAGAGCTAACATGGAAAACACTTTAGGGAATAACTACACAATAAATCTGCATAACTAAGGAACTAATCTTCAGCTAGAATGATGTTGTTTAGCTAGACTGAATTGTGAAAAATGTCTTATAACTCAAATAATTCTTGATTTTTTTTATAAATAAAATAACAGAAATAAATGTAAATTTCTGATGCCATTAGTATGGGAGTGATAGCAGGGTTGGGAGTGATAGCAGGGATGGGAGTGATAGCAGGGATGGGAGTGATAGCAGGGTTGGAAGTGATAGCAGGGATGGAAGTGATAGCAGGGATGGGAGTGATAGCAGAGTTGGGAGTGATAGCAAGGTTGGGAGTGATAGCAGTGATGGGAGTGATAGCAGGGATGGGAGTGATAGCAGGGATGGGAGTGATAGCAGGGATGGGAGTGATAGCAGGGAGTGGAGTGATAGCAGGGATGGGAGGGATAGCAGGGTTGGGAGTGATAGCAGGGTTGGGAGTGATAGCAGGGTTGGGAGTGATAGCAGGGATGGGAGTGATAGCAGGGAGTGATAGCAGGGAGTGGAGTGATAGCAGGGATGGGAGGGATAGCAGGGTTGGGAGTGATAACAGGGTTGGGATTGATAGCAGGGATAGGAGTGATAACAGGGATGGGAGTGATAGCAGGGTTGAGAGTGATAACAGGGTTGGGAGTGATAGCAGGGTTGGGATTGATAGCAGGGATAGGAGTGATAACAGGGATAGGAGTGATAACAGGGTTGGGAGTGATAGCAGGGTTGGGAGTGATAGCAGGGATGGGAGTGATAGCAGGAATGGGATTGATAGCAGGGTTGGGAGTGATAGCAGGGATGGGAGTGATAGCGGGGATGGGAGTGATAGCAGTGATGGGAGTGATAGCAGGGTTGGGAGTGATAGCAAGGATGGGATTGATAGCAGGGATGGGAGTGATAGCAGGGTTGGGAGTGATAGCAGGGTTGGGATTGATAGCAGGGATGGGAGTGATAGCAGGGTTGGGAGTGATAACAGGGATGGGAGTGATATCAGGGTTGGGAGTGATAGCAGGGATGGGAGTGATAGCAGTGATGGGAGTGATAGCAGGGATGGGAGTGATAGAAGGGTTTGGAGTGATAGCAGGGATGGGAGTGATAGCGGGGATGGGAGGGATAGCAGGGTTGGGATTGATAGCAGGGTTGGGATTGATAGCAGGGATAGGAGTGATAACAGGGATGGGAGTGATAGCAGGGTTGGGAGTGATAACAGGGATGGGAGTGATAGCAGAGTTGGGAGTGATAGCAGGGATGGGAGTGATAGCAGGGATGGGAGTGATAGCAGGGTTGGGATTGATAGCAGGGATAGGAGTGATAACAGGGATGGGAGTGATAGCAGGGTTGGGAGTGATAGCAGGGATGGGAGGGATAGCAGGGTTGGGAGTGATAGCAGAGTTGGGAGTGATAGCAGGGATGGGAGTGATAGCAGGGATGGGAGTGATAGCAGGGTTGGGATTGATAGCAGGGATAGGAGTGATAACAGGGATGGGAGTGATAGCAGGGTTGGGAGTGATAGCAGGGATGGGAGGGATAGCAGGGTTGGGAGTGATAACAGGGATGGGAGTGATAGCAGGGATAGGAGTGATAACAGGGATGGGAGTGATAGCAGGGTTGGGATTGATAGCAGGGATAGGAGTGATAACAGGGATGGGAGTGATAGCAGGGTTGGGAGTGATAACAGGGTTGGGAGTGATAGCAGGTATGGGAGTGATAGCAGGGTTGGGAGTAATAGCAGGGATGAGAGTGATAGCAGGGTTGGGATTGACAGCAGGGATAGGAGTGATAACAGGGATGGGAGTGATAGCAGGGTTGGGAGTGATAGCAGGGTTGGGAGTGATAGCAGGGTTGGGAGTGATAGCAGGGATGGGAGTGATATCAGAGATGGGATTGATAGGAGTGAAAACAGGGATGGGAGTGATAGCAGGGTTGGGAGTGATAGCAGGGATGGGGGTGATAGCGGGGATGGGAGTGATAGCAGTGACGGGAGTGATAGCAGGGTTGGGAGTGATAGCAAGGATGGGAGTGATAGCAGGGATGGGAGGGATAGCAGGGTTGGGAGTGATAGCAGGGTTGGGATTGATAGCAGGGATGGGAGTGATAACAGGGATGGGAGTGATAGCAGGGTTGGGAGGGATAGCAGGGTTGGGAGTGATAGCAGGGTTGGGATTGATAGCAGGGATAGGAGTGATAACAGGGATGGGAGTGATAGCAGGGTTGGGAGTGATAACAGGGATGGGAGTGATAGCAGAGTTGGGAGTGATAGCAGAGATGGGAGTGATAGCAGGGATGGGAGTGATAGCAGGGTTGGGATTGATAGCAGGGATAGGAGTGATAACAGGGATGGGAGTGATAGCAGGGTTTGGAGTGATAGCAGGGATGGGAGTGATAACAGGGTTGGGATTGATAGCAGGGATAGGAGTTATAATAGGGATGGGAGTGATAGCAGGGTTGGGAGTGATAGCAGGGATGGGAATGATAGCGGGGATGGGAGTGATAGAGGGGATGGGAGTGATAGCAGAGTTGGGAGTGATAGCAAGGATTGGAGTGATAGCAGTGATGGGAGTGATAGCAGGGTTGGGATTGATAGCAGGGATAGGAGTGATAACAGGGATGGGAGTGATAGCAGGGTTGGGAGTGAAAGCAGGGATGGGAGGGATAGCAGGGTTGGGAGTGATAGCAGGGATGGGAGGGATAGCATGGTTGGGAATGATAGCAGGGTTGGGAGTGATAGCAGGGATGGGAGTGATAACAGGGATGGGAGTGATAGCAGGGTTGGGAGTGATAACAGGGATGGGAGTGATAGCAGGGTTGGGATTGATAGCAGGGATAGGAGTGATAACAGGGATGGGAGTGATAGCAGGGTTGGGAATGATAACAGGGATGGGAGTGATAGCAGAGTTGGGAATGATAAAAGGGATGGGAGTGATAGCAGAGTTGGGAGTGATAGCAGGGATGGGAGTGATAGCAGGGATGGGGGTGATAGCAGGGATGGGAGTGATAGCAGGGTTTGGAGTGATAGAAGGGTTGGGAGTAATAGCAGGGATGGGAGTGATAGCAGGGATGGGAGGGATAGCAGTGATGGGAGGGATAGCAGGGATGGGAGTGATAGCAGGGATGGGAGTGATAGCAGGGATGGGAGTGATAGCAGGGTTTGGAGTGATGGAAGGGATGGAATGGTGAAAGGGAGAACATTGGAGGTTTCATGGACGTAGGAGATCTCAAACTGAGCCTGCCTTTCTTCAGGCGCAGTAAGAGTTCCTTGTCCAGCAGGAGGTCTTGTCAACCGAAGCAGAGGACCAGGGCATTCCTGTAGCAGGCCCATCAGATCGCTTCGGCCACACCTGGCCAACACATTCTTCCTTCCTAACCCACCATGCATCGGATTCCTCAGTACTTGGAAAAGATATTCCTATGAACGATTTAACATTCAAACCTGCAGGAGAATATACCAGTGCGGGCAAACCCCTACCATTTAAAGTGGGCAAAACCTTGGGTCTAAACAATTTGGATGGTTTTCAAAACCTTAAAAAATTGCGTGACATAGCCAATGTTCCAGATAAAATGCTCAGAGCTGCCATTGACAGGGAATACTTTCACCTGGAAGATTTCCTCTTCAATTTCATTGTTTGACATGGCGACCCCGTGCTCATGCAACCCTATATTGATTCTGATGGGTCCATAAGATATAGAAGCAAATGTCAAAAAAGAAAGATAATTGATATGGCTACATGGCTTGAATCATGGGACACTTACGAAGGTATAATGATTCACATTCACGGTATTCAAATGTATGAACAACTTAGTATTTTCAAGGAGAAATTAGCGGATTTCAGCAAAAGATATGCATGGAACACTTTCACAGCTCTGGACATTCATCACCAGGTAATGCTGACATTCCAACCGATATTATTACCTCTGTACTTGATGCTACAATGGTGAGGGCCTGGACCCTACGTTGTTCGCGCTGCCGAATGTACGACCAGGTGAGTGTTCTTTTCATATCAGTCTCCCCTACCAGGGGATGGCAAGCCAAGTGTAAGTAGGCGATGCTGCATAAGATCGCAGTCCCAACCAATACCAACACTGGTTTCAATCACTTTGGATCTCATTAGTTGGATGGGGATTGACTGCACCTCCTTTAGGGCTCCTCCAGTCTGCAGGTGCTGTTGTTTTTTCTCCTTCCTGGTGGAGGTGCTCTATGAAAAAAATTGTTTTTCGTGGTTTGGAAGACTTGTAGCGTGTAAAGCGTTGTGATTTTAACGTTTTCCAAGGAATTTGGAAGTTTTTTTGAAGCAGATTGTGCTTTTAAAACGAATTTGATTGTTTGATTTAATGTTTTTAAAATTCGGACCCCCTCCCTTATGGCCGTCAGACTATTTCGTTTTTTTTTGCGCTTCGTACGACTCCTGCGCGGAGTCAGAACATCCATTTCTAAGCTGTATATATTTAACCCCATGTTTTCTATGAGGAATTTTCAATATTTTTAGGAAATTATTCTACCATTATTTTTGTTGGGCTATTGGCCGTTTTTAACCAATTTTTTGTGGGCATAGATGGTTATTTGTATCCCAGAGTTTTGGGCCTCCAGGATGTCATCAAGGGTTTCCGAATCCTGGAGGCGTCTGCGAGGTTGGTCTGGGATGGATTGATCCGGTGGGAGTGAAATATTGTTGGTTTCCCTCCCTTCGACCTTCCCTTTTTCCTGTTGTTCTATTATGTGTTCTGAAAATTAGAAGTTTTAATCTCAGCAACATGTGTTTCATGGTGCGGGTTTGGTTCTTATGGTGTGAACCATTATCCCACGGGTTTAGATTATATAGGGTGTATATGTATATTATATATCTTGGTTTGTTGCGAGTTTGTTAAAGTTATTTTTTTCATACTGTTTTTTGTAAAACTCTTGTATAGTAGTCAATGACATACTTGCGTTTTTGGTCCATTGGGGCAAAATTTGTTCCTCTTTTGATGTCTCTTGAGCTTATCCAATCTCGAATAACTGGTGTTACAACTGTCACATCTATGTAACACCAGTTGTGTTATGTGGGCAGTTTTTCTGTGGCGTAGTAGCGCCCGTCTGGTGGTATAAATGTGGCCACAGAGGTCACAAAAGGGATAACCCTGTTGTTTAGGCGCCATCATGCTTTGTTTAGTTGTTGTGTGAGACTATTGTGTATTGTTGTTGTTGGACTAGATTGAAATCTATTTTTCAATAGTTTGTCTGCATAGGGTAGGAAAACAATCTTTTTATCTGCCTTTTTCTCAGCTTGTCTATCCATTCCAGTTCTCTAGCAACTCTGGTCTGGTTGTGTGGGATTGATTTTTTGGTATAGTATGTAGACCACTTGATATTCCATGTCATCTATACTATGACCTGGTTGGTTGAAGTGATGACCTGTTGCTTGGTCATATTCTTTTCTTCTGACATATCCCAGATGTTCATTGATTCTCTCTTTGAATGTTCTGTAAGTCTCACTTTTTATCATTTCCTGCATTTTTTGCAATAATGAGATATATTAGGTTGTGTTGCAGGTGTATTTGTCTGTATATTTGTCTGGACCTTTATACTCTCTCCCAGTTTCTGAGCTTTTCACAGTTTTGTGCAACTTCCATTTGAGGCAGAATTGGCACCTCCATGGTCTTCTGCAGTTTGATTTGTTTCGTTTGTTATTGTTGCTTGGTTACAAGATGCTCTGATGAGTTTATCTGAGATGTTCTTGGAGTGACTGAAAGCTACCAGTGGTTTTTCTGGAAATGCATCCTTTGTGGTGACAGTTTTAGTAGTGACCAGTATTTCCTTAAGATTTTTTGGAAATTTAGATTGGCCACATTATAGATGGTAACTAGTGGTACCTTTGATTGCTCTTCCTTTTTGGTTTCTTTTTGTGTGAGCAACTCATCCCGTTTCTTTTCTCTGGCTTTTGATCTGGCGGCCTCCAGGGTATCTTTGGGGTACCCTCTTCCTTTATAGTCCTCTACTCTCAGTTTTGATTGAGTGTCATAGTCTTCTATATTTTTGCAATTTCTTCTAATTCTTAGGAATTCCTCATATGGTCCTCCTGTTTTGCAATGGTTGGGGTGGGAAGAAGTGTAGTGAAGGTAATTGTGTGTGTCAGTATCTATGGTATATAGATGTGTGTAGATGGTACCGTTGGTACTATCAACCTTTACCAGTGTGTCCAAAAATCCTACCTCATTTTTTAATGTTTTGAGATAAACTTGATGTTTGAGTGGTAGGTGTTACAATAGTCAATGAAGGTAAGGAGTTTTTCTTCTCCATGGTCGAATACCATGAAGATGTCATCTATGTATCTCAGGTAGAGAGCTGGTTTTGATGGGGCATTCTTTAGGAGTTTGTCCTCTAGGTGTGCCATAAAGAGGTTGGCATATGAGGGGGCTACTCTGGTACCCATTGCTGTACCTCCTATTTGGAGGAAATGTTCACCATTGAAGGTGAAGTTATTCATTTTCAGTACTGCCTCTAACAGGGTCATTAGGCTTTTTATGATGGCCTTGCCTTTGTAGTTTTTCACCAGACATCTATAAACTGCGTTTAGGCCCTCACTGTGAGGGATGTTTGTATACAGGCTAGTTACATCCATTGTGGCTACAATGATTTCATTGTTGCTGTGGAAGGAGGAAATCTTCCTAATGAAATCTGTGGTGTCCCTTACATATGAAGGGGTTTCTTTGACAAAGGGTTTGATGTGCTCGTCAACAAATGCAGAAATTTGTTCTGTAGGAGACCCATTTCCACTGATAATGGATTTTCTTACGACCTGTTTCTTGTGTATTTTGGGTAGGAAATAATAATTGGCTGTTCTTGCCTCATGGGGACACAATGACATGTAGACATCATTGTCGATTTTGTCCTTATGATACATATCATTCAGTATGTCCCTTACACTGGTTTGATATTGTTCTGTTAAGTCGTTTGAGGTTTTGACATAGAAGTTTACATCATTCAGTTGTCTTTCTGCTTCTTTAATATAGTCTTCTGTATCCATGATTACTATGGCTGAGCCCTCGGTCAGTCTTTTTTATAGTGATGGAGTTATTTTTGCTTAGGGTTTCTTAGGCATTTTTTTCCTCTTTTGTGAGGTTTTGGGTGGGAGGTTCCCTAGAGACAAATTTTTGGCAAGCCAGGTGTTTAAACTGCAAAAGATTGCACCATCAATTGAAATATGCCTCAATTTTAATTAGCAAAATGTGCCGCAGGCTTCACATAATATTATGAAGTATATACAAAGGACCACTACCCCACGACTTGTGCGCCAAACAAAGCAGGTGAAGCCACCAACATCTTCCCAGCCAAGCCAGCAGAGGAACTGCGGGCCTATCCCTCAGAACCCAACAAGCCAGTGAATTTTGGGGCGGGCCCTCTCGTTTCACCCCGACCAGGTCTGGACCAAGAAAATATCCAACAATGCAGCTTACAGAGTAAGAATTTAGTCCATGGGCAAGCATTTCACCTCTGCAAGACTCAAGAACAGGTCATCAGCATTCGATTATTCATATCACATTGAAAAAATTATAACAAAACATTCATCCCAATATCGTTTGAGGAGCTCCCTACAAGATACACAGCGCCTCTGCTGGGTGCAATCCACAAAGAAGCTACGGGGAAAACCAGGGTGATTCAAGACGTTTCGTGGCCGGAGTAGAAATCTGTCAACGAGGGCATCGACCCGTCAGTTTGCACGCTACAATACTTTACTATATGGGATGCAGTCAGGATGACTGACCATTTCCCCTCAGGTTGGGCGGCAAAATTCGACTTCAGCTCGGCATTTCAATCTGCGGATGTACATCCAGACGATCAACACCTGTTTGGCTTCAGCTAGGAAATGACCCTGGGTTCACCACAGTATTACAACATGAATATCCTCCTGTTTGGGCTCCACAACTATTTAACAAGTTTGCTGATGCCTTAGACTTTGTATACAAACAACGCGGAGCTCCAATTTATGCAACCACCTATTTGGATGATTTAACTACTTGTTGTGAAAGCAAAGAATCCTGTAAAAGATGCCTAGAGATTATCTTATCTACTTGTCAAGAAGCCGACTGCTCCATACATCCCTCAAAAACAGTGGAAACCACTCAGGTAATAGAATTTCTTGGGATTTTAATAGACATTTAGAACAGAACATTATCTCTTCCCCCTCATCACCTCGAGGAAATCTGTTTCCTTGCAAAGGATTGGATGGGTAAGAAAAAAGCAACAAAAAGAGAAATTCTATCATTAATTGGGAAATTTATCTTTTGTGCTAAAGCAGTTCGCCATGGAGAGAAGTTCACAAGACGTCTCAACCGTCTGGCCAAGCATTGTAGAAAACTGTGCATACTATTAACATTTCACCTCAGGCCAGAGCTGATATACACTGGTGGCACACCTGTGTAAATTCTCATGACGGTATTGCAATGTTTCCGGAACAATTTAACACTTTAACGGCTGAAGTACTTTTCACTGATGCCTCAGACTTTGCTTGTGGTATCCTGTGTAGCAATGCCTGGTCAATTTTTCAATTTCTAGGTTATAACGCATGGATGGCGGAATGAGACATAGCATGGAAGGAACTACATGTTGTAGTATTAGCTGTTGCCACTTTTGGGCCTCATATCAAATATAAATAAGTTATTATGAACATTGATAATTTGGCTGTGTGCCATATTATGAACTCGCGGCGGTCAAAAGAGCCAAAACTGATAGGGCTAGGATGTGCATTATATTACTTTGTCACCAATTACATTCACTTCAAGCAATACCTCATCAGAATACCTTGCAAGTCCCACATGCACATATACAGGAGCTATATGTTTTCAGCTTCAAATTGTTTTTATTCTTGCATGAGATGTAACCTTAATATGTTTTCTCAGACCTTGTGGGTAAGAAAATCTCATTTATGATGTTTTTAAGTGTCTTTTAAGTTTTGTAACAAATGGTTTGCTTCTGAGAAATTGCATGGTCTTCTGAGAATCTAAACTGAGGAATGAGCTATTCTTAGATGCACTTGTAACCAGATATTTTTGGGGTAAGTTGGCCGTAGTCATGGTGACAGTCACATGGGCATGTGTGTTGCACCCTGAAAGAGGCCAGCTTGGGGTGAAACAGGGCAATATCATATCTGCTGAGCTGACCAGAGAGGAGCACATGTCAAGGAATATGAATACAAGTGTAAAGTTAAAGCTAAAAGATGTTATTGCTCGGCATAGTTTTGAAGAGAAGGTGAGATTGCTTACTGTCCATGATGTAGAAGTATCTAAGTCAATCTGCAGACTAATATATATCTTTAATAACCCCTTCGCCACAATCCCACACCTGATTCAACCCTATTTATAGGTCAAAGTAGAAAAATGCATGCCTTTGAAATATCAAACAATGCTGTTAGAAGTGTTATGTATAGGTCATTTTTGTGATAAGTAGAAGTATGAACCCACAAGTATAATAACTGCTACAAAAACATAAATCTCCTCTCTTGTAATTTGTTATTACAATATTTGTTAACTATTAATAACAAAAAAAAAATGTAATTCATATATATATATCTTACTATGATTTAAGGACCACTTAAATTATAGCAATACATTTATATCTTTATTGCTATAATTTATCTTTTTTCTTGTTTGCTGATTACATTAAACAATCTAGAATATACATTCAAATATCAGGCCACGGGCCGTGGCGCAGTTGATTAGAGCGCCAGCTTACTAGGACCAGTTCCTCTGTGGTGATCCAAAGGTCGTGGGTTCGAACCCCGGCTGTGCCGGGATTGAACTCATGATCAAATTTCCCATATGAGCTAGGCCCGTGCCTAAAGGGTTAACCTGTTGTCCTTGTAAATCAGTGACCGAGTGGGTTGTCATGTCAAGGACCTGCGACATGACAATTCAGTGAGGCAGCACTATATCTGCCTACAAGTAGGTCTCATCACGAAATGACTGAAATAATGTTGAAAGTGATGTAAAACCCCAAATAAACAAATAAACAATAAAATATCAATCAAATATCAATCAAAAATGCAGACGATACCTCAGCTGATGCCCTGAACACTCTGGATATGTTGAGATTTAGACTATTAAACCCTGCAGCTGATAGTATGATGACAAAACCAGGGCCAAGAAGATGGTGGCTGCAGGTTTGAGATTCAACACGTCCTGCACGTACAATTCTGCCCAGTATTTGATATTTTAATATTTTGTAACAATTATACGGTTAATCGTTTCCCTGCATCTGGAGATACATACACTATGCTTCACGCCTCACAAACTAATAACTAACATATCAAACCCTTCAGGTTTGCTGGAAATCATATTCCATTGTGCATGTTATTATTTATATCTAATTATTATATCATGTTATCATATTTAGTTTGTATAGGTTTGTATATTAAATGTTCAATTACCAAGAGGAATTGCCCCTCAAGATACATATATGTAATCTCAATCGGCTTGGGCCAATTACCTCGGCGTATAAATGTTCAATTGGCTAGTTGCTCGCTTTATTAATAACGCTATTCCCCACACACTGTACATGACTGCGTTGCGTCATCTAATGATGGCTTTGATGTACTTTAAGGCAAGTTAGCGTAGGCAGTAGGCGATCAGGATGAGCAGGGAAATTTACACCTGTGTTCAGTTCAACTCAGTATACACTCAGTATACACTCAGCTTACACGTAATCTCAATTGTCCTGGTCAGTTGGCTCGGGGATGTCAGCTCTCTGCAGCCATCTCGATTGCCTCAGTCAAATGCCTGGCGCCAGCATCGTGTACGTTTCTACCACAATGTAAAGCCGGTGCACACCCCCTGCACAGACTTATGATATTGGGAGCTCACTCTCTTGATTGTCACCATGATAATCATCAGGATACTGTAATTCTAAGATATTAGGTCTGAAATAATTACACCTAAAATCTGGTCATTTCATATCACAAATTATTGATTTTATGAAATACCACTGATATAATATACAATCAAACAATGTATTTGTTTGAAATGTTAGACCAGATATATCTGCTGGAACCTAACAGCACACCACAACACTCAAGGTGCAGTTTGTAGCCAAGATTAAATGGGAATGTCAATTGATTTCATGAAAACTTTCAGAACTGAAAAGTTATTTATTCAACTTTACATAAAATTCTGGACATTCTTTCCACGAGATATACACGGCAGAACTTGAATCATTCATCAATAATGAGAAATCCGTTTTCATACATTTGTACAGCAGTTTTAAAGTGCGATAAAAAGTACAGACTATTCCATTTAATCTACATCTATAAGTTTACTCGGCAAAACCAATTGGCATCCCACATCTCGTTTGGACTATGGTGTTTTTCCATAAGAATCAAATAACATGACACACAAATTAAGTCAAGTTGCGAGGTCGTGATGGATACAATAGGTAGGATAGCAGCTCTGGTCTCTGTCTTGTTTATAGTGAGGTGAACACACGCCCCCATACACAGCCCTCACGTCGTGATAGAGGTATAAACACTCTGAAACACATTTCTCTCCAGACCTCCTATTGCGCAAAACAATACAATGGCATTTTTATAGAAATGTTTTAGAGCAACGATTTGGTGCTCTCTCTTCATTAATCTCAAACATACTGAACACTGACAGATCCAGTATTGGCTCATTGTTTGAATGTGTCATGTTAATACATGCATATCTTGTGTCTGGTCTAATCAACTCTATATAATAAAGAGATCTATTCAAGGTCAATCCATATAATGTGATGTTTTCACATTGCGTTCTCGTATACTTAGTAGTAATGTTCGTCCTTCAGTCTTCTCACTTACATCAGTAGTAATGTTCGTCCTTCAGTCTTCTCACTTACATCAGTAGTAATGTTCGTCCTTCAGTCTTCTCACTTACATCAGTAGTAATGTTCGTCCTTAAGTCTTCTCACTTACATCAGTAGTAATGTTCGTCCCTGAGTCTTCTCACTTACATCAGTAGTAATGTTCGTCCCTGAGTCTTCTCACTTACATCAGTAGTAATGTTCGTCCTTCGGTCTTCTCACTTACATCAGTAGTAATGCTCGTTCTTCAGTCTTCTCACTTACATCAGTAGTAATGTTCGCCCTGAGTCTTCTCACTTACATCAGTAGTAATGCTCGTCCTTCAGTCTTCTCACTTACATCAGTAGTAATGTTCGTCCTTCAGTATTCTCACTTACATCAGTAGTAATGCTCGTCCTTCAGTCTTCTCACTTACATCAGTAGTAATGTTCGTCCCTGAGTCTTCTCAGTTTCATCAGTAGTAATGTTCGTCCCTGAGTCTTCTCACTTACATCAGTAGTAATGTTCGTCCCTGAGTCTTCTCACTTACATCAGTAGTAATGTTCGTCCCTGAGTCTTCTCACTTACATCAGTAGTAATGCTCGTCCTTCAGTCTTCTCACTTACATCAGTAGTAATCCTCGTCCCTCAGTCTTCTCACTTACATCAGTAGTAATGTTCGTCCCTGAGTCTTCTCACTTACATCAGTAGTAATGCTCGTCCTTCAGTCTTCTCACTTACATCAGTAGTAATGTTCGTCCCTGAGTCTTCTCACTTACATCAGTAGTAATGTTCGTCCCTGAGTCTTCTCACTTACATCAGTAGTAATGTTCGTCCCTGAGTCTTCTCACTTACATCAGTAGTAATGTTCGTCCCTGGGTCTTCTCACTTACATCAGTAGTAATGTTCGTCCCTGGGTCTTCTCACTTACATCAGTAGTAATGTTCGTCCCTGAGTCTTCTCACTTACATCAGTAGTAATGCTCGTCCCTGAGTCTTCTCACTTACATCAGTAGTAATGCTCGTCTCCCAGTCTTCTCACTTACATCAGTAGTAATGTTCGTCCGTGAGTCTTCTCACTTACATCAGTAGTAATGTTCGTCCCTGAGTCTTCTCACTTACATCAGTAGTAATGCTCATCCTTCAGTCTTCTCACTTACATCAGTACTAATGTTCGTCCCTGAGTCTTCTCACTTACATCAGTAGTAATGCTCGTCCTTCAGTCTTCTCACTTACATCAGTAGTAATGTTCGTCCCTGAGTCTTCTCACTTACATCAGTAGTAATGCTCGTCCTTCAGTCTTCTCACTTACATCAGTAGTAATGTTCGTCCTTCAGTATTCTCACTTACATCAGTAGTAATGTTCGTCCTTCAGTCTTCTCACTTACATCAGTAGTAATGCTCGTCCTTCAGTCTTCTCACTTACATCAGTAGTAATGTTCGTCCCTGAGTCTTCTCACTTACATCAGTAGTAATGTGCGTCCCTGAGTCTTCTCACTTACATCAGTAGTAATGCTCGTCCTTCAGTCTTTTCATTTACATCAGTAGTAAGTTCGTCCCTGAGTCTTCTCACTTACATCAGTAGTAATGCTCGTCCTTCAGTCTTCTCACTTACATCAGTAGTAATGCTCGTCCCTGAGTCTTCTCACTTACATCAGTAGTAATGCTCGTCCTTCAGTCTTCTCACTTACATCAGTAGTAATGTTCGTCCCTGAGTCTTCTCACTTACATCAGTTGTAATGTTCGTCCCTGAGTCTTCTCACTTACATCAGTAGTAATGCTCGTCCCTGAGTCTTCTCACTTACATCAGTAGTAATGCTCGTCTCCCAGTCTTCTCACTTACATCAGTAGTAATGTTCGTCCCTGGGTCTTCTCACTTACATCAGTAGTAATGTTCGTCCCTGAGTCTTCTCACTTACATCCATAGTAAAGTTCGTCCCTGAGTATTCTCACTTACATCAGTAGTAATGCTCGTCCTTCAGTCTTCTCACTTACATCAGTAGTAATGTTCGTCCCTGGGTCTTCTCACTTACATCCATAGTAATGATCGTCCCTGAGTCTTCTCACTTACATCAGTAGTAATGTTCGTCCCTGAGTCTTCTCACTTACATCAGTAGTAATGCTCGTCCCTGAGTCTTCTCACTTACATCAGTAGTAATGCTCGTCTCCCAGTCTTCTCACTTACATCAGTAGTAATGTTCGTCCCTGGGTCTTCTCACTTACATCAGTAGTAATGTTCGTCCCTGAGTCTTCTCACTTACATCAGTAGTAATGTTCGTCCCTGAGTCTTCTCACTTACATCAGTAGTAATGTTCGTCCCTGAGTCTTCTCACTTACATCAGTAGTAATCCTCGTCCCTCAGTCTTCTCACTTACATCAGTAGTAATGTTCGTCCCTGAGTCTTCTCACTTACATCAGTAGTAATGCTCGTCCTTCAGTCTTCTCACTTACATCAGTAGTAATGTTCGTCCTTCAGTATTCTCACTTACATCAGTAGTAATGTTCGTTATTCAGTCTTCTCACTTACATCAGTAGTAATGCTCGTCCTTCAGTCTTCTCACTTACATCAGTAGTAATGTTCGTCCTTCAGTCTTCTCACTTACATCAGTAGTAATGTTCGTCCCTGAGTCTTCTCACTTACATCAGTAGTAATGTGCGTCCCTGAGTCTTCTCACTTACATCAGTAGTAATGCTCGTCCTTCAGTCTTCTCACTTACATCAGTAGTAATGTTCGTCCTTCAGTCTTCTCACTTACATCAGTAGTAATGTTCGTCCCTGAGTCTTCTCACTTACATCAGTAGTAATGTGCGTCCCTGAGTCTTCTCACTTACATCAGTAGTAATGCTCGTCCTTCAGTCTTCTCACTTACATCAGTAGTAAGTTCGTCCCTGAGTCTTCTCACTTACATCAGTAGTAATGCTCGTCCTTCAGTCTTCTCACTTACATCAGTAGTAATGTTCGTCCCTGAGTCTTCTCACTTACATCAGTAGTAATGTTCGTCCCTGAGTCTTCTCACTTACATCAGTAGTAATGTTCGTCCCTGAGTCTTCTCACTTACATCAGTAGTAATGTTCGTCCCTGAGTCTTCTCACTTACATCAGTAGTAATGTTCGTCCCTGAGTCTTCTCACTTACATCAGTAGTAATGTTCGTCCTTCAGTCTTCTCACTTACATCAGAAGTAATGTTAGTCCCTGAGTCTTCTCACTTACATCAGTAGTAATGTTCGTCCCTGAGTCTTCTCACTTACATCAGTAGTAATGTTCGTCCCTGAGTCTTCTCACTTACATCAGTAGTAATGCTCGTCCCTGAGTCTTCTCACTTACATCAGTAGTAATGTTCGTCCCTGAGTCTTCTCACTTACATCAGTAGTAATGTTCGTCCCTGAGTCTTCTCACTTACATCAGTAGTAATGCTCGTCTCCCAGTCTTCTCACTTACATCAGTAGTAATGTTCGTCCCTGGGTCTTCTCACTTACAGCAGTAGTAATGTTCGTCCCTGAGTCTTCTCACTGACATCAGTAGTAATGCTCGTCCTTCAGTCTTCTCACTTACATCAGTAGTAATGTTCGTCCTTCAGTGTTCTCACTTACATCAGTAGTAATGCTCGTCCTTCGGTCTTCTCACTTACATCAGTAGTAATGTTCGTCCCTCAGTCGTCTCACTTACATCAGTAGTAATGCTTGTCCTTCGGTCTTCTCACTTACATCAGTAGTAATGCTCGTCCTTCAGTCTTCTCACTTACATCAGTAGTAATGTTCGTCCCTGGGTCTTCTCACTTACATCAGTAGTAATGTTCGTCCCTGAGTCTTCTCACTTACATCGGTAGTAATGTTCGTCCCTGAGTCTTCTCACTTACATCGGTAGTAATGTTCGTCCCTGAGTCTTCTCACTTACATCGGTAGTAATGTTCGTCCCTGAGTCTTCTCACTTACATCAGTAGTAATGTTTGTCCTTCAATCTTCTCACTTACATCAGTAGTAATGCTCGTCCTTTGGTCTTCTCACTTACATCAGTAGTAATGTTCGTCCCTGAGTCTTCTCACTTACATCAGTAGTAATGTTCGTCCGTGAGTCTTCTCACTTACATCAGTAGTAATGTTCGTCCTTCAGTCTTCTCACTTACATCAGTAGTAATGTTCGTCCTTCAGTATTCTCACTTACATCAGTAGTAATGCTCGTCCCTGAGTCTTCTCACTTACATCAGTAGTAATGTTCGTCCCTGAGTCTTCTCACTTACATCAGTAGTAATGTTCGTCCCTGAGTCTTCTCACTTACATCAGTAGTAATGCTCGTCTCCCAGTCTTCTCACTTACATCAGTAGTAATGTTCGTCCCTGGGTCTTCTCACTTACAGCAGTAGTAATGTTCGTCCCTGAGTCTTCTCACTGACATCAGTAGTAATGCTCGTCCTTCAGTCTTCTCACTTACATCAGTAGTAATGTTCGTCCTTCAGTGTTCTCACTTACATCAGTAGTAATGCTCGTCCTTCGGTCTTCTCACTTACATCAGTAGTAATGTTCGTCCCTCAGTCGTCTCACTTACATCAGTAGTAATGCTTGTCCTTCGGTCTTCTCACTTACATCAGTAGTAATGCTCGTCCTTCAGTCTTCTCACTTACATCAGTAGTAATGTTCGTCCCTGGGTCTTCTCACTTACATCAGTAGTAATGTTCGTCCCTGAGTCTTCTCACTTACATCGGTAGTAATGTTCGTCCCTGAGTCTTCTCACTTACATCGGTAGTAATGTTCGTCCCTGAGTCTTCTCACTTACATCGGTAGTAATGTTCGTCCCTGAGTCTTCTCACTTACATCAGTAGTAATGTTTGTCCTTCAATCTTCTCACTTACATCAGTAGTAATGCTCGTCCTTTGGTCTTCTCACTTACATCAGTAGTAATGTTCGTCCCTGAGTCTTCTCACTTACATCAGTAGTAATGTTCGTCCGTGAGTCTTCTCACTTACATCAGTAGTAATGTTCGTCCTTCAGTCTTCTCACTTACATCAGTAGTAATGTTCGTCCTTCAGTCTTCTCACTTACATCAGTAGTAATGCTCGTCCTTCAGTCTTCTCACTTACATCAGTAGTAATGTTCGTCCTTCAGTCTTCTCACTTACATCAGTAGTAATGCTCGTCCTTCGGTCTTCTCACTTACATCAGTAGTAATGTTCGTCCCTCAGTCGTCTCACTTACATCAGTAGTAATGCTTGTCCTTCGGTCTTCTCACTTACATCAGTAGTAATGCTCGTCCTTCAGTCTTCTCACTTACATCAGTAGTAATGTTCGTCCCTGGGTCTTCTCACTTACATCAGTAGTAATGTTCGTCCCTGAGTCTTCTCACTTACATCGGTAGTAATGTTCGTCCCTCAGTCTTCTCACTTACATCGGTAGTAATGTTCGTCCCTGAGTCTTCTCACTTACATCAGTAGTAATGTTTGTCCTTCAATCTTCTCACTTACATCAGTAGTAATGTTCGTCCCTGAGTCTTCTCACTTACATCAGTAGTAATGTTCGTCCTTCTGTCTTCTCACTTACATCAGTAGTAATCCTCGTCCTTTGGTCTTCTCACTTACATCAGTAGTAATGTTCGTCCCTGAGTCTTCTCACTTACATCAGTAGTAATGTTCGTCCGTGAGTCTTCTCACTTACATCAGTAGTAATGTTCGTCCTTCAATCTTCTCACTTACATCAGTAGTAATGCTCGTCCTTTGGTCTTCTCACTTACATCAGTAGTAATGTTCGTCCCTGAGTCTTCTCACTTACATCAGTAGTAATGTTCGTCCGTGAGTCTTCTCACTTACATCAGTAGTAATGTTCGTCCTTCAGTCTTCTCACTTACATCAGTAGTAATGTTCGTCCTTCAGTCTTCTCACTTACATCAGTAGTAATGCTCGTCCTTCAGTCTTCTCACTTACATCAGTAGTAATGTTCGTCCTTCAGTCTTCTCACTTACATCAGTAGTAATGCTCGTCCTTCGGTCTTCTCACTTACATCAGTAGTAATGTTCGTCCCTCAGTCGTCTCACTTACATCAGTAGTAATGCTTGTCCTTCGGTCTTCTCACTTACATCAGTAGTAATGCTCGTCCTTCAGTCTTCTCACTTACATCAGTAGTAATGTTCGTCCCTGGGTCTTCTCACTTACATCAGTAGTAATGTTCGTCCCTGAGTCTTCTCACTTACATCGGTAGTAATGTTCGTCCCTCAGTCTTCTCACTTACATCGGTAGTAATGTTCGTCCCTGAGTCTTCTCACTCACATCAGTAGTAATGTTTGTCCTTCAATCTTCTCACTTACATCAGTAGTAATGTTCGTCCCTGAGTCTTCTCACTTACATCAGTAGTAATGTTCGTCCTTCTGTCTTCTCACTTACATCAGTAGTAATCCTCGTCCTTTGGTCTTCTCACTTACATCAGTAGTAATGTTCGTCCCTGAGTCTTCTCACTTACATCAGTAGTAATGTTCGTCCGTGAGTCTTCTCACTTACATCAGTAGTAATGTTCGTCCTTCAGTCTTCTCACTTACATCAGTAGTAATGTTCGTCCTTCAGTCTTCTCACTTACATCAGTAGTAATGCTCGTCCTTCAGTCTTCTCACTTACATCAGTAGTAATCCTCGTCCTTTGGTCTTCTCACTTACATCAGTAGTAATGCTCTATAAGTGGCAGTCATGACGTCCATTTTATCTTTCCAAGTATGTTCAAATCAATGGTATTTTTTTGGATGTTTCCAAAGGTGTTGAACTCCATTCTTTGTTTCATTCAGGATTTATGTCAAATATACATGTGAACTAAATTCCTGTATTTTTGGAACGTTACGGGCTGACACCACGTGATGCTCTGATAGCTGCGAACCTGATCCCAGGTCAACCATACCATTTTCAAAAATGCTCCACATAACATGGACATACAGATAAAGATCTATATTGGTTATTTGTCTATCGTCTTGTGTTTGGAGCAATTATGACCTCTGAATACTAAAGCAAGAGTGCCCCCCTTTCGGTCCCGCAAATATAGTGATCCCATTGTGCATCAGTATCGGTGATCCTTGGTGGAAATCATTTGAGTTTAGCAGAAGTGATCCCAGCCTATGTTTATAGTCGTAATGATTTAATAAGGCTTTAATATTTGGTCCCTTTCGGAAGAAGGACATAATGTAAAAAGGTTTGTTGCAAACGTGAACACATAGCTATAGGAGAAAAATAACTCGGGTGTCTGAACCTACAAATGTTATTGAGATTATATTAGGTAACGTACCTCCGTGTTGTGTTGTGTCAGGTAGAAGATCCAGTGTGAGGGACGCCGCCTCGGCTTGAGTGCCCCGGCTGTGTCTGCGTGGGATTGTTGACACAGAAATACGGCCAAATATGAAATGCTCACCAAAAAGTGGTGACAAGAAAAAATCAAACACAAACATTGCACACTTCTAAATTGACAAACATACTTGTGGGATTTATGATTTAGGTTGGTTCCAAAACATGGTTAAACGCAGGAGCTGTTTCAAAAGTGGTAATCCCTTCTCTTGGGATAAATAAATCTTTAATAATATGACTATTTCAGGCAATACATAAGAGCTAATGGTATGGTGTATATATTATAAATGGTGTTTTTATGACTCTTTCAGCAACTATGACTCTTTCAGCAATTATGGCCATACACTTTCATATCAATGGCGCTAATGCCATTATCCACCACTAGGGCACTTATTACTACATGTGACACTAGATGGCAGTGATTTATATAGTTATTGCCTGGTTGTATAAATATGCTTCTCAGACATGTTTGTTCAAAAAGGCCTTGTACAGGTTACTTATGTAACTGTGACTAAGCAGCTGCACTATGAAGAGTGGGGTATTTTATATGCCTCACAGTACGTCAATGCCCCACAAGACAGGTCTGAGATTGGTAAAAACCCCATATCTGATACAACCTCTTTCTATATATATATATATATATATATATATATATATATATATATATATATATATATATATATATATATATATATATATATATATATATATATATATATATATATATATATATATATATACAAATGTGTGTGTGTGTGTGTGCTTGTGTGTGTGTGTGTGTGTGTGTGTGTGTCGTACATTTTCCAGGAAGCATATATATATATATATATATGTATGTATGTGTGTGTGTGTGTGTGTGTCGTACATTTTCCAGGAAGCATATATATATAAAATCATGACGCACCACTTTCAGTTGCACAGTCTGGCGGTGTTCACTCTCGTGGCAACATCTCCCGACTTCAGTTGAAAAATTTCTTGGAAACTTTTTGACTTTAATGGCAGTACAGCTATTAATTTTTTAGGAAATCTTTTGACCACCTCTAAGGCAGAGCACTCGCCTTCCCTGCACACGCCTTGAGCGTGGGAGGCAGTGCCTTAACCCCTGCTTGAGGTATATTCACTATCATTCAATAATTGAACTTTGTTCAATATTTTTTGGTTTTCACGTATAAGTATGCACTAACAAACACACCACACCAACAAATGAACCCCTGGGGCTTACGGTTACTTTCCCGAAGGTAGAAAAGGCTGTATCCTGACCGTGCCTTTTCTATTAGCGGGATTGTTGAATTAATAGCCAAGGGGCCGTATCATGATCTATACACACTTATTTTAGGATAGAATTAGGCAGATTTTCACATATTCACATAGAAATAGGCAGTTCATATAGGTATATAGGCAGAATGGCTGGAACTGATGGCTTGATTATTTCAAGCCATTAGTCACGGCTCAGTGAACATACAACACTAGGCAATTGACCCCATTCAATCAAACTTGGAAGTTTTTCACACCCACTCAGTGAATATGTTACACTAGGCAATTGACCCCATTTAATCAAACTTGAAAGTTTTTCACACCAACAGACAGACCAAACATGGAAATAACTAGCATTCCCCCCTCAGCCACTTCACCTAACCTCACTTTACTGCAGAAGTTCACTCTACTGCAGAAGTCCTCCTCTATCCCAGAGAAGGCCATGATGACAGTTCTGAGGGCTAGTCCTTCTCAGGACAAACCCGCTGAACTGCCTGCAGTAGAAACAACCCTGCCACAGGCTAAGAAAAGCCCATACCATTCACTCACTATCTCCCCCCCAAAGATGAAATTAGTTCAGCTTGCCCCTCCCACTCAGACACCACTGAAAAGGATAGCAGACTTCTCGTCCTCTTCAGAAGAGGAAGTGTCTGGATTTTGGCAGTTGCCAAAAACACGTAAAAAAGCCAAGCAGCCCAAAAAGGCCCTACATTTTGAAAGACTGACCCCTAATTGCAATGCAGTAGCTGCTTTTGATGAGGTAGAGGACTACGATTTTGATAATGAGGTTTCCTCAGTCAGAACAGAGAGGTCCAAATCACTCTCACTCACCCCAGGAACAACAGTTACCACAGATGACCTTTCTGAAATAGAGTTTCCCCACATTACTGCTAGCATACACCAAGTCCTCCACCCCTCTTGTCATTGCCCATCCAGAACTTGTTATTGATACAAGAAAAAAGACTCCTTCCAAGACCCCTGCCAAGCCCACAACCTCCACCCCCCGCCCAGCCACACGAACTGTGCCAAAACCTACCCCTACTCGTAAAACAAGACTCCCTCTACCAGCTCCCTTCCCAAGTTCAAGCTGAACACTAGTAATATCTCTGACACATATCAATTGACCAAAGACTTGGATGACGTTAGGCCTGGCCTACAGTTCACTGCCCACCCCAATGCAAAAGGCGAATTCATAATCTGCCCAAAATCCCCCAGTACAGTAACTATGCTGGGAGGCATCACTCATCTCAAAGGCAAAGCTGTCAATTTAAGTGAATTGAATCCCAACACAAAGCCCACTAAGGCAGTAGCACTGAGAGTTCCCATATATATATATCCACTGATGCTTTCCTTGACCTTCCCCACGTACTTCACGCAAAAAGATACACTTTCAAAGATAGGCCCACTTCAAAAGTTGAGATCACTTTCGAAGGTCCTCCCCCTGCCTCTGTCACTCTCAATCATCTTGGTACCTTTAACCTCGAGCAGTTTAGGACTGAGCCACGTAGGTGCAGAAATTGTCAATCTTTTGGACACATAGCTACCTTCTGCAGAAACTCAGCAGTCTGTGGCATCTGTAGCAAAAAACACGACACCGAATAGTGCCTTGTCAAACTCAGAAATAAAGAACAGGTTGCTCCTTGTTGTCCAAACTGTCACAAAAAGCATCATGCTTGGAACAAAAGATGTCCTGAGAGGCTAAACAGAATTTATGCGCAAAACAAGCCAAAACTTCAACAAGTGCGCCCCCTGATGACCATTCCCACCCATCCTCCTTCTAGGACCTCACCCCCTGCCCCCCAGCCTGCCCCCCAGCCTGCCCCCCTGCCTGCCCCCCAGCCTGCCCAACGGCCAACCAAAAAGGCCAAGCCAGGCCAGCAGGTCAAAAACCCTGCCAAGAAGTCCATAAAAAACACTACCCCCACACGCCCCCTACACCCACTCCCACCTAGATCAATGGTAAATCTCCTCATAGAAATTTCGGCCAAGTTAAATTCACAGAAGTAAGTCAAAATCTGAAAATCATTAACTGGAACTGCTTCTCACTAAAATCCAAAATTGCCACCCTCAAAGCCTGCATTGGGACAGATGATCCAGACATCATTACCCTCCAGGAAACTTTAGACAAGAAAGATTCTCCCCCCAAAATCAATGGATACACAACCTACACTGAAAAAAGTGAAAATAATAGGAAAGGTCTCGCAATATACGTTAGAAATAAAATTCCATCCAAAAAGATAATTGATCCTCTTACCTGTGGGACAGGTATAGAAGTGCTAGCCATAGAGATCACCCTCTCCACAGGTCCTGCCCTTATATATAATATATACTCCAATCCCAACCCATTCCACCAGGGCAAAATAGATCTCACCAAACTGGCAAGAGTTGCAAGCTCACAATCCATTGCTGTGTTAGGTGATTTCAATGCCCATCACCCCATTTTGTATTCCAAATATTACAATCATAATGGCCATCACAACAATGCCCTCCTCAATGACACTGATGAATTGTCCCTGCTAAATGATGGTACGCCCACTCACATTAGAGGACACTGTTTAGACCTTACCTTCGTGTCCTCAGCCCTTACCCAACTTGCTAAATGGGGAGTACACCCCACCCTAACCAGTGATCACTATGGTACCACTCTCTTGCTTGACATTCCACATATCCCACCCCCTCCTCCAACCCCACCCAAGTGGAACGTTAGGAAAGCTGACTGGGACAAGTTTCAAAAGACAATATCTGACTGGTATGACCAATTTGTCCTACCCCAGGACATAGACGAACACTCAGAGGCAGTCACGCAGGCTCTTACATTAGCGGCTAATGAAGCCATCCCTTTAAAGAAAGCAACAGGTACCCATCATACAAACTACTGGTACTATAATCCCACAATAGCTGAGTATAGGAATAGGCTAAATAGGACCAGGAAGATATATAGAAAATATCCCACCCCACACAATAGGCAAATGCTAAGGGAGGTTAGCAAACACCTGCAGGAGATCTGCAGGGGTGCCATGCGTAGTAAATGGGAAGAGTGGTGCGAATCTTTCAATGAGCACACATCTCTCACTGAGCTCTGGAAGAAATTGAAAATTTCTAGTGGCAAGAAAATCTCGCCCATTCCAGACCATCCCAATCCCAGCATGGAATCAGAAAGACTTGCAGCCATGTTTGCCAGCAGGGCCTCGTCAGATAATCTGTCACGAAGCATTAGGCTCAAACAAAACGAATTGCTTAGTGGCAGGGACAAAATCATTAGTGAGGCTTGCCAGGCAACACACAGAGCAGACATTCCCTTCACAATACAAGAACTTTTCAATGCTAGGAAGAAAGGTAGAGACACTGCCACAGGTTCAGATAAGATCACATACAGTATGATCAGCAACGCAGGCACAGCTGGGCAAATGATGATATTAGATCTCATAAATGCCTCATATCAAGCTGGCCAGCTCCCGTCAAAGTGGAAGCTTGTTGACATACAGCCCATCCCCAAGCCCAAAGAACCCACCAAGCCTAGGCCGATCTCGCTCATGAGTTGCATATGCAAAACAATGGAGAGATTAGTACTAAACCGGCTGCTGTATGAACTAGGGCCCTTTCACCACAACATCTTCGGGTACATTAAGGCAGTCAGCACCACCCACAGTATAGCCACACTGCTTTCCATCATCACGACAGGTCAAAGCATTGCCATCTTTTTAGACCTTGAGAAAGCCTTTGAGTTAGCCAGCCCAAAAGCAATTTTAGCCACTTTAGCCAGCAAGGGCATCAAAGGCAAGCTACTTGCCTGGGTTGCTTCCTATCTCACAGGCAGGAAAAGTAGGGTGCGCTATCAGGGAACTTATAGTGCTTATCATGCTCACGAGAACGGCACGCCCCAAGGTGGTGTCCTGTCCCCCACGTTATTCAACATCCTCATGAGCAGATTAGTCTCCCTCAAATTCCCCCCAGGTGTACAGCTGCTTTGCTATGCTGACGACTTGGTATTGACAGTCACAGGTAAGGGATTGACCCTCAAAGCTCAGAACTCGCTAGACATCCTATCAACCCTGAATGCACAAACTTAGGGCTCAAAATATCTGCCTCCAAAATATCTGCCAAAACAAAAGCAATGTGCATCAAAATGAACACAACCAGCTCACAGCTCCAAATACAGGGCCATGCCCTGGATTGGGTCCCTGTGTATCAGTATCTGGGGGTGTGGATAGATAGCGCCTTTAACATGCACTGTCAGGTCAATTACCTTAAGGAAAGATGCCAAAAGAGAATAGACGTCATGAGAGCCCTTTCTTCCATCAAGATAGGCCCCAAAAGTGAGATTCTCAGACTCTACTATTTAGCCACTACACGTAGCCTAATAGACTATGCCACACCACTGTTAGCATTTGCCTCAGATAGTGCAGTACAGCAGGTTGAGGTTATATAAAACAAAGCCCTCAGGCTCATATTAGGTGCCCCGTTATGGACTAAAACTGAGAATTTACAACTTGAGTCAGGCATCCCAGCTGTCCGAGTTAGAATAGCTCAGACCACAGCATGCTTCTTAGCCAAGGTTATGCACTCCCATGTAGTAACACCTCATAGGAAAAGTACCAAGATAGCCCTCCAACTATGTCATCCCTCCACCCTGGAAGTCACTCCCGTATAGCATTACATACATGCCTATGGCCAGCAAGAAATCAGACCTAGATAGGGCAGACATGCTCAGACAGGCTCATGCATCCATAGATATTGTTCGGCCCCCGGGAGCAACAGTGTACTACACTGATGGCTCAGTTCAGGAAGATGGCAGGTCAGGCTCTGGTTATTGTCAGGAAGGTAGACAGGATTTATGGAGAAATAGTGACAATTGCTCAACCCTGCAGACTGAGCTCATTGCCATTTCATTTGCCCTCCTAGATGCCCTTCACAACAAGACAGGTCCAGTACTAGTAATCACAGACTCACAGTCATCCCTCAAAGCACTAGAGAAAGGTCACCCCTTAGACAATGTTAAGCTCATCACGGGAGTTTATGTTACCCTGTATAAGTTACAATCAGACAATAGGGCTGTTGTGCTACACTGGATCCCCAGTCACATTGGACTTGAGGGTAATGATATGGCAGACGAGGCTGCGAATGCAGGCTCCAAGCTATCCAAGATATCAGCCCATGTCCTCCCCTCTCTTAGCCAGACCAGACGACTTTTTGTCTCTGACTCAAAGGAAAGGCACTATCTCAGGCACAAATACAGTGTACCCGGTTCAGGAACTGCCAGATGGTATGCCATAGCCACTTGATACAAGCCACTCCCCAGACTAGCTGAGAACCACAGATCCCTACAGGTCAACATGCATCGACTTAGACTAGGCTACAAGTGCACTTGGGAATTGTTAGGAGATATGGATAGAGCCTGCGAGCATTGCAGTAGGCCCACCAGTAAACCACTGTGGCACTACCTGCTAGAATGCTTTTACACAATGCCTCTTAGACAATATGACGATAGAGTATATGATGTGGAAGATGGCGCTGACCACACCCAGGCTGCAGCTGAGGGGGTCTATAATGCCTTAAACTTTGTGGATCTGCATTATATCCTGACTCAGTATCCTGTGCCCAGATAGGAACTGGAAAAGATCCCACTAGAACCCATGAAGTAGGCAGCCCCGCATGACTGACTGACTGCGGATGGTCAATCAATGGTCACTTAAGAGATCGGGTCACAGTGGCCACTGGCTGATTCCCCGAGGACACATTGACTAATTAAAATGGAAACGAACCTGATCCTACCACTGGCTGCAATGATGGAATGTATGTCCTACATCCCTACATTGACAGCCAGGGTAGATAAACCTAACACATTACTAACACATGCCACCCATAATAGTGAAAATGCCTGGCCTGGGTCACAGATTGCCGGCTTTGGTTTCACAAGAATGACCAACAGCGGTTGCAGAGATATTCAGTGTATATCCTGCCCATAGTCGGCTTTCAGTGCCCCAAATCGGGCCATTTGCACCGATAATCACACACCACCCACCCCATAGCAATTTCAAATAAACTATAATTAGGCATTTATACACATAATAAGATGGAACACATAATAATATAAATCTTCTGAATTATTCTGTCATCCAATCCATGTGTGAATAATATAGATATTAATAATGGTGTACTACAAGGCTCTGCCCTTGGCCCCATTCTCCTCACAACATACATGGATCCCCTTTCTGAAAATATGGCTGATGACACGCAACTTTATGTCACACTGGATCCTAGATATGAAAATGAAACAAAGATTTCCTGTAATGAAATGGAATATTGCATTTGAAAGGTTGAAACGTTTTTATTAGACAATAAAATGAAAATGTATGATGGAAAAACCGAAATGATAATTTGTCGAAAAAATTCACATTTAAAAAATGGCTCCATTCCAGCAGAAATCAGGGTTGGTGATGCAAATGTTAAAAGATCTAATGGTGTTAAGGACATAGGCATAATAGTAGGTGAGGAATGCTCACTGAAATAACAAATAAGGAAAATGTGTAAAAATTGTTTATGTAAAAAAACTATCCCAAATCAAGATGTCTGAATGAACAAAAGCCAACACCTTAGCACATGCTTTCGTCACTTTAACGCTTGACTATGGAAATTCCTTCTTATCAGGATTGCCTAAGTATGAAATAGTCAAACTGCAAAAAATGCAAAATGCCGCAGCAAGAGTTGTGGGGAAAAAATGAATCAACCATGTTGTGCATTTTATATAAGGAAGTAACACAATAATTTTACATAATTTCAATGTGGAAATAATCGCATTTCATCAATTTCAAAATCTACAAATATTCAAAGGGGAAGTTGGTATTTGTTTACCAATCTATAAACCGTCTGTGCTTTATCATTATAGTAAAACTATGAAGTTTAGCTTTACCGTAGGCATGGGTCTCTGTACTAGGTCAAGCTTTATACCTTCACGGTACATAGCTGACAATCTATTGCCAAACAGTGGACTCTTTGAAGTGAGAGAAGACCTTCTGTGAAGCATGATATTATAAGAGGAAATCAACAAAACTCTGTGAGGCATGTAAGGCATGATATAAGAGTTTTGTTGATTTCCTCTTATATCATGCCTTACAGAGTTTTGTTGATTTCCTCTTATATCATGCTTTACAGAGTTTTGTTGATTTCCTCTTATATCATGCCTTACATGCCTTACAGAGTTTTGTTGATTTCCTCTTATATCATGCCTTACGGATTTCCTTTTATATCATGCCTTACATGCCTTACAGAGTTTTTTTGATTTCCTCTTATATCATGCCTTACATGCCTTACAGAGTTTTGTTGATTTCCTCTTATATCATGCCTTACGGAGTTTTGTTGATTTCCTCTTATATCATGTCTTACAGAGTTTTGTTGATTTCCTCTTATATCATGCCTTACATGCCTTACAGATTTTTGTTGATTTCCTCTTATATTATGCCTTACACAGTTTTGTTGATTTCCTCTTATATCATGCCTTACAGAGTTTTGTTAATTTCCTCTTATATCATGCCTTACAGAGTTTTGTTGATTTCCTCTTATATCATGCCTAACAGAGTTTTGTTGATTTCCTCTTATATCATGCCTTACAGAGCATTGTTGATTTCCTCTTATATCATGCCTTACAGAGTTTTGTTGATTTCCTCTTATATCATGCCTTACATGCCTTACAAAGTTTTGTTGATTTCCTCTTATATCATGCCTTACATGCCTTACAGAGTTTTGTTGATTTTCTCTTATATCATGCCTTACAGAGTTTTTTTGATTTCCTCTTATATCGTGCCTTACATGCCTTACAGAGTTTTGTTGATTTCCTCTTATATCATGCCTTACAGAGTTTTGTTGATTTCCTCTTATATCATGCCTTACATGCCTTACAGAGTTTTGTTGATTTCCTCTTATATCATGCCTTACATGCCTTACAGAGTTTTGTTGATTTCCTCTTATATCATGTCTTACATGCCTTACAGAGTTTTGTTGATTTCCTGTAATATCATGCATTACATGCCTTACAGAGTTTTGTTGATTTCCTCTTATATCATGCCTTACATGCCTTACAGAGTTTTGTTGATTTCCTCTTATATCATGCCTTACATGCCTTACAGAGTTTTGTTGATTTCCTCTTATATCATGCCTTACATGCCTTACAGAGTTTTGTTGATTTCCTCTTATATCATGCCTTACAGAGTTTTGTTGATTTCCTCTTATATCATGCCTTACATGCCTTACAGAGTTTTGTTGATTTTCTCTTATATCATGCCTTACAGAGTTTTTTGATTTCCTCTTATATCATGCCTTACAGAGTTTTGTAGATTTCCTCTTATATCATGCCTTACATGCCTTACAGAGTTTTGTTGATTTCCTCTTATATCATGCCTTACAGAGTTTTGTTGATTTCCTCTTATATTATGCCTTCCATGCCTTACAGAGTTGTTTTGATTTCCTCTTATATCATGCCTTACATGCCTTACAGAGTTTTGTTGATTTCCTCTTATATCATGCCTTACGGAGATTTGTTGATTTCCTCTTATATCATGCCTTACAGGAAATCAACAAAACTCTGTAAGGCATGTAAGGCATGATATAAGAGGAAATCAACAAAACTCTGTAAGGCATGATATAAGAGGAAATCAACAAAACTCTGTAAGGCATGATATAAGAGGAAATCAACAAAACTCTGTAAGGCATGATATAAGAGGAAATCAACAAAACTCTGTAAGGCATGTAAGGCAGTAAATCAACAAAACTCTGTAAGGCATGATATAAGAGGAAATCAACAAAACTCAGTAAGGCATGATATAAGAGGAAATCAACAAAACTCTGTAAGGCATGTAAGGCATGATATAAGAGGAAATCAAAAAACTCTGTAAGGCATGATATAAGAGGAAATCAACAAAACTCTGTAAGGCATGATATAAGAGGAAATCAACAAAACTCTGTAAGGCATGATATAAGAGGAAATCAACAAAACTCTGTAAGGCATGATATAAGAGGAAATCAACAAAACTCTGTAAGGCATGTCAGGCAGGAAATCAACAAAACTCTGTAAGGCATGATATAAGAGGAAATCAACAAAACTCAGTAAGGCATGATATAAGAGGAAATCAACAAAACTCTGTAAGGCATGTAAGGCATGATATAAGAGGAAATCAACAAAACTCTGGTTTCTGAGCGTACCAACGCGTATTTCCCCCACATCAGAGCCTCGAAAGTCCATCACATAGCAGAGTGAGAGAGTCATCTCTATCATTAAAAACCCTGCTCTCCTCTTAAAAGAAATAGTCAAAACATTTGAAAACTATTTGGAGTATCCTGCTACATTTAATTTAATATATCAAATATCTAAATCAATGAATATGAAAGCAGTTTCTAAAACAATTCATTTCTCTTATCATACATTACAATTTCCTCTCTTTTATCTTTTAAGTCACGCACCAGTTTCAAATATTGCAGTGTCAACTGTTTTATCGTTGAAACAGATTCAGACTGTGGCAGTTAAGTTGTTGTTGACCCCTGCCACTGCCGCCGGAGATAGCATCATTGACGTGACACACACGCACTACACTATATGATAGTATGATTGCTTTGATCTTGTCAACAAACAAACCCTCCAGCAACGATGAGAACCAATTATGTGTCAAGGAGCAGTATGCGTAGTTAAGTGGGATTAGCCACTACTGGATAAGCCTAATCTCCTGACCTATTGACTCATTTCTGCTCAGAACTGGATAAGGAGGACATGTTGACATATTTATTACTATCTTTTGTTTACATCCTGAACATCAATGGCATTCTTGATTTTTTTTCACCCTTATTATATAGCGATCCAGGATCTCATTTTCATGATAATTTCGATTTATCTACCTGTTTGTTGCTTAACCTTCACAATAAGATAAATGTTGCTTTTTCTTTTGTTTGTGTCTGCCCTCTGTCAAAGTCTTCAAGGTGAACAGAGGATGCAGTGAGCCTTGCCGTCGTGTTATCAGCCAGTTCCCGGAATACTTTGCTTCTCTGTCATTTATACATACACGTAATGGTGGCCCCAGTGGAGTGCTGGTTCCAAGCAATCGTGGACACCTCGTGGCACCTCTCATATGATTATTATGATGCAAGCAAATACAACATAACCAAGTTAGAAATACCGTTTGTATTTTATGCAGGCTTCGCCAGTCCAGTGAAGTTAATTTAGGAGATTGAGCTATCTGTAAACCAAATGATCAGGATAGGTATGATCTCACCCATGTGGCCATATACAGCAGTACTGTATATTATCGTGGGGCATGCAAACCCTTGCACCACAGTTCTGTCCGTCTTATGTTTTAAAGTAAAATACAAACAGTTAGATATATCCTACCTTCTAAGGATATAAATGACAAATCCTACCTTCTAAGGATATAGATTACAAATAGTTAGGTATATCCTACCTTCTAAGGATATAGATTACAAATAGTTAGGTATATCCTACCTTCTAAGGATATATATTACAAATAGTTAGGTATATCCTACCTTCTAAGGTATATAATGTCGAGGAAGGAAAGCATTTCTAGAGACAATGAAACGTACATTTTGCTTCCTGAAAAATATTTCTTTGATGAAGTTGAAATTTGTGTTGTGAGAGAAAATAGAAATGGTCTGTGATTGAGTAGTGGAACACCCCATAAATAGAATTATTCCCAAGAATGTTTTTTAAAATTGTTTGCCCCTGTTGTTCAATTGCTCATAATATTTACAATTAAATTTGCAATTATTCACTAAGCATAATATTAGAATAGTATTCTTTGGGACACTATTCATTTCCATTGTTTCCTCAACAGGATCACATACCTTTCTGATTTTTGTTCAAGTGCTGTTAGATTTTGGCCTAAATATTAATCAATGTAAGGCTAGGGTAAGTTTTGAAACACGCCGATATATCTCAAACAGGCTGTACACCTTCGTGAAGAGCTTAATATCGGATAAATACAACATAATGTATCCAGTTTAATCTGAGTCAATTTGGTCGAAAATTATTTATTCCTTTTCTCCCCAATAAAAATACATTCATCCATCAATTGCCTTTTTGGAGCGAGAACATTTTCCTTCTCTTTTCCGTTGGACATCGAGGAGGAGTAATATACCGGCCCCAGCATGATCCACACGCTCGCCTTCTCCAGCGCCATCGCGTGGCAAATATTAACACTGTGTTTGTTTGTTCTATTTCGGCACGGGCCTCAGCTCATATGGGAAATTGTATTATGAGTTCAATCTAGGCATGGCCGGGGATCGAGTCCACGACCTTTGGATCACCACTGATGCTAATAAGCTGGCGCTATGACCACCTGCGCCACGGCCCGTGGCCTCAGATGTATATAGTCACACCATGTTGTCATATATCAAATATTGCTGTTCCTAAGACCTATGACCTATGACCTATGACAGAATTAGTGGCACGAACCCACACGATGATGCCTACACAGACCGCCATGACATGGTATTTGCTGTTAACTTGCAATTCTTTAACTATTCATAAAATCAAAGAGGTCACAGGCAATTTTAAAGAGGTTTGGGGTATGCTTAAATGATATGTTGCCATGGAACTGTGATACAAGCAAGCTATCTCACTAAAATTTACTTAGCACAAAACTTTACTAAGCAGGTGTTTGCACAAGATCACTGGTCAGCAAAACAAAATTTGTTGACAAAGTGTCCAATGTATGATTTGGGCTTTAGCAGAAGACTCATCCACTTTCAAATGACACAAAACTGTATGTTAATAGTATGTCACAAGTATGGAAATAATGGGTAATAACATTTAATCACATAGTTTCGTTTTGCTGACCATTGATCTTGTGCAAACACCTACTTAGTAAAGTTTTGTGAGATAGCTTGCTTGCATCACAGTTTAAAATTGCCTGTGACTTCTTTGATTTCATGAATAGTTTAAGAATTCCAAGTTAATAGCAAATACCATGTCATGGGTAATAACATTTGATCACATAGTTTGGGGTGTTAAACATTTAGATTATGCAAGGAAAAAGTGCTTTGAAAACCTCATTTCCTGAAGGTTTTAAGGAAGACATTAAGATAAATAACTGGTAATTTGTGTATCTCAATTTTCCATTCAGCACTATTTTTTATTTAAATTCCATTTTCCAAAGGATGACATTCTGATCATCCTGGTCATTATATCATATCACGCTTTACAAAATAATGATTTCTTCATGGTGCGTAAATCATACATCATTATTATTTTATCAGCTACTCCCAAGGACACCAGCAAAATGGAGGAGAAATCCAGTTTCCAGGAATACCATGCATTGTCCATCATATCCGAATTTGCTCTCTCAGAGAACTCGATCTCCTCCCATTGACCGTTGCAGTAATGAACTATGTCACTAATTTTGCCAGTCATCATTTCCTGTGGGGTCCTCCTGTCCTTCAGTTTTTCTTACATAACCCTTGGTGACTTGAGATGGTATTCGGTTTGGTCCCCTTCCTGGAGTCGCCGAACCCCGACAGACCTGATCCACAATCCTCACTGATCAACATTCTCACCGATCGGATAACATATATTCATAATTGTTTTGTAAAGTTGGTCCGTTTTTGCAGTTAGCAATCACACGGACAGGAAGGACCTCAGACCCATCACCGTCCCATCTACAGTCTCCCCGAGCTTAAGACTGCTCTTCCCTGGTCAGGCTTCACCCCGCAGCACGCACCGAGGCCTTCCGCCCTGGAGATCACGAGTGCAGACCAGATCTCAACTTCTGCTCCGTGACCTTCTTGAATGTCACCACACGAGGGCGCTCTGAGATCAGTTTGGAAGCCTTGTGGGTAATATTGAATTCAATCGCTTTAAAACCTGTTGCCAGAGATTGAGTTCTACCTGAGTTGTAACCGAAATATGATGGAGGGGCACGGTATTTCTGAAAACAGTGGATTCCAAGTTGATTTTGCTGATTCCATTAGCTGTGAGCATTTACATAAGATAATATAATCTAATATAATATAACACAATAAAAAAAGTATAAAATAGTAAACATGAAATCATATAAAATGGACATCTAATGGGCTGATAGACTAATATAAAGTAGATGGCTTTCATATTATGCTACTGGACTCTTGTTGGTGGCGTGTTATGATACTTCAAAAGGACTTGAGGTAGAAGACATAGAAGACATGCTCTGATCATAATTGGAGACATCTTGTTATTGTTACTCTCCTTCTGAAGATTCATAAGAAGAATTTTCATCATCATCTAAAAACCAGAAACAATTTTGTTCAAAGTATATATCACACCATGTTGTGCTATTAAATGTTATCATTCTTATCTTATTTATTATGATGTACCTGACATATCAGGGTCGTCTATTGTAATTGGCACGTGCATGTCTGTCAGGAGCCTTCTTTGATTCAGATCCCAATGCAACCATCTGGAATATGCACAATATCACAATTAAAGTATGTTCAAGCATGAATCCATCAGACCAAACAAACTGCAGATCAAGCAATTAGATAACAAATCAAATATCCCATGATATACTCTATGTTATAATCAATGACATATTCACAATATATGAAAAGTAGGTGTGTTAAAAGGTAGGGGTGTTAAAAGGTAGGGGTATTAAAAAAAGGCTTGTAAAGTAGGTCATACACCATTCTGTCTGTTCGTCAATTTTCTTCTCAGAAACTACTGAGTGGATTTCTTTGATATTCAAAATATTCAATTATTTATTTTTAAAATACAATGGAAGACAGTGAATTGTTTCGAAAATGCATATCCACTAGAGGCTGGTTTTATTGTACAAGGCTATAAATGATGAAATAGCTTTGAAACTTCCAGAACATGTCAAAATGAAATCAGCTTATGCAAGGAAAATCATGGAAATCGCTATATCGAAATGGCGACAAGCTGTGATCAGTATAAATACCACCTGGAATATCCTCGTTCTACTAATCTAAATATAGCCTCAGTTTGGAGACTTCCGGAATGCAGAAATGGGTGGGTGGTGGATTAATACATTAATCTATCTCTAGCTGTTAGCACGTTAGCATACAACACCGATACCATAAGCCTTGGTTTGAAGTATTTAGTCTAAAAATAAGTCTACATACGCTGTTGCAGCTAAGGCCAGAAGGAGAACAGAATCGGCAAAGATGAAAGGGAGTCCGGCCCAGACACCCAGGGCGGCTGCATAAAGGGCCTGGTAGAAGGCTTTGGAACTCACATCTGTTATGTCTTGCATTGATCCCATGAGGGCAAACACTTTTCCTGAATTATATCACATGCTCATGATGAGACAATATGTGGACCCGAAGATCGCGCAGAAAGACATTTGCTGCTGAGTGCTCACGAGACAAAAGTGGAGCGGCCAACATATCAAATCAAATCAAATCAAATCAGATGTCTTGATTGAATAGCCAGGATCGCTTACCTATATCTGCAGGACCAACTCTGGCTGAGATCAGCCCCCTGATAGATGTCCATGTAAAGTCATTCACAACACCAACAGCTATGGCTATCACATCAAATAAAATGCAGGTTGAATTACACATTGTATTACAAAGTATTTCAAGTTTATCATATCCAGATTCTCAATTAAGTTGTTAAAACAAATATGCTGGATGTGCTTGGTGTCACCCTCTATCTAAATATTCCAGCATATGTTTGTTTCGCAAAGATTTAAACAACATTCAGCAATAGAGACTAGTAAAGGCCTGAAGACAAAACCCTCCTCATTATAGATGCGTCAATCACCCACAGAAGGTGTTTCAAAACCTTATTAGTTTATCATTTTCAGTTAATAACACAACTATACAAGTAATACATACATGAAAATACAATCCAAGTTTTGGTACTGACAGCAAAGACAGTAAGAAGCCCTACAGTTGATATAAAACCAATAAATAAGCATAAAGTGTCTGCAACTCTGAATCTCTTGAGAATGGGCAGAATGGTGACTAAGGATAGCCCAGAGACCAGGTTCAGGTTGGCATAGTAGATCCCATACTGTGCCTGGCTCCAGTTTAGAGGTTGGCGAATGAGAAAAAGATAAGCTAAAGAAGACATTGCTGAAAATTAAACAAAATTATGTAAATTAAGTAGGAATTTAGCCTACTGCCATTTGTCAAAACAATGGAATTTATTGACATTTATCCAAGACTCTGATACTAAGTGCCTATTGGCAGTTCCAAAATCTGTAATTTAATGCCATTTGATCTAGTATACTATGACTGTGTGTATACGAGACCTACTTGCAGCAGATGTAATGCTGCCGCATTGAATCGTCATATCGCGGGTGCTTGACATGACAACCCGCCCAGTCACAAATTTACAGGGTTAAATGTTTAGGCAAAGGCCTCGGCTCATTCAATCTTGACACGGCCGGGAATCGAATCCACGACCTATGTAGCTGATAATTCTAAGTTTACGCTCTACTCAACTGTGCCATAACCCTTGGCCTCAGATGATGGTTATATTGTGACAGATGATGGTTATATTGTGACAGATGATGGTTATATTGTGACAGATGATGGTTATATTGTGACAGATGATGGTTATATTGTGACATATGATGGTTATATTGTGACAGATGATGGTTATATTGTGACAGATGATGGTTATATTGTGACAGATGATGTTATATTGTGACATATATTCAAGTCATAAGTTGTAAACAACACGAATTATATAGGTTCATTACAAATCATGAACCTATATATTCAGAGAACATTACATACGCAAGCAAGCGCCATGAGCAGACCTTGTCTGAAATAGCGCTATAGAAATTTATTATTATTATATTATTAAATCAAACAGCTGCACGAAGAAAAACTTTGCTTTGGTGTAAAATACATATTTGAGGAATGTCAAATGCATATTTAAGAGATTACAATAGATCAAATGAAATGAATATACACACAGTTTGTTCCAATTATATTCAACATCATGAGGAAGAATAAGACTATAAGATGTTTTCTCCCATTGTTTGGCCTCCTGCTAATGATGTGATCCACCCCGTCCTTCAGTTTCACCAAAATATCAAACTCTGGCCAGCATCTTCCAGTATTGGTTTTATCATTCAATTCTCTTTTTATATCTTTGATGAAATAAACGATATATGTCCCACCGAAGATTGTAATTGAGAGACACATAGAGAACAAGGAAATAAAACCGGTGTTGTCCAAGATAAATCCACTGGCAAAGTATGCGATGGCCATACCAAATGAGCGCATGGCGTTGGCGATGGCGATCCTGAGGGTGCGGCGGGTGTCCAGGGCCGTGCTGCAGGAGACATAACTGTGAGCCGCCACCAGAAAGGTAGTCCAACCTAGGCATAACACGTAACCAACACTATGAACACTAGCACGTAACCCACAGTAGTAGCAAACAGGCATCATCTTCTTATATTTGTGTTAAAAACAAAAATAAAAGATTGGAATAAATAAGAATAATAATGAGAAATATTTTACTGTTCTTGGACTCAGATAAGACATACCTCCGCAAAGTCCGGACACGGTTTTGCCGGCATAGTATAACGTGGTGGGCAGATGTGGAAGCCGTGCCAGCCAGATGAGCAGGGCTGACTGAATGGCCATGCCAAGGAAGGGAGGTAGCAGCATGTACTTCCTGCTGTAGGTGTCACCCACAAAGCCATATACCAATGTCAATACTACAGCTGGAATCCCAGAGCACAGCCCAGCATACAGGTAAATATGCGAGGCATCTTTCTGGACCTGAGTTTCTTGCATGGAGTAGGAGGAGTTGTTCAGATGTTCACAGATCCATGTGGTGTTCTGATATCGGTGCAGACATGCACGCCTGTAAACCAGGGCAGCCTCAGCAGGACTTTGCAAACCAAAATTTAATGTGAAGAAAAATATCACCGGTTCAATTGAAATCCTCTGAATCAATACAATGCAATAATTGTTTCTGTTGTTATTTGTTCCCATTTCACTGTTTTTGAAGAGAGATAAAAGTAGTTCACAGACTGATAGCACTCATGGTAACATTTAACTTAAACACGGCTGCCAGCATGACTTCTTAGGGGGGCCTCGACCATAACGCTTATTATCAACATCTCACTGGACCAAAAAGTCACCACAGTGTCCTTAAATGTTGCCAAAAACAACCCTGTTTCAACCAAAAATCTCTGAGTGTATACACGTGGCACTTAATTATACTGATATCAAGCAGGAAAATATATAGGTTGACTGTGGACTTCTTTTTAACACATTCCTGAACTTAGCATGAAATAGCAAAGCATCAGAGGTGTGCAATAAGTATTTAATTAATCTCTATTTAAAAGTTCATATCTCTTTTGATCCTTGTAAATTTCAACTTAATTAATTGATGGGTTAGTTCATTAATTAATACTGATTGGATTGTCATGTCAAGGACCTGTCACATGCCTGTTCGGCACTGTACAAATTGGATGGATAGCCAACTCCACCTAGCGGCAGATAAATCTGTGCAATCCAGTGAGGCAGGTTGGATGTATAATAAAGATTTTGTTTAATCTGTAAGAAATATGTCACTTTAAGGCTTTTCCTTTCATTCAGATTTATGTCTACTTATTTAAAGAAGGCAAAATCATGACGTGTACATCCCTTACGAGAAATCAAGCACATTCTCAACCAGCATTCAGCCATCTTGATTTCTGTTATGAGTGAACTCATTGGGTACATATCAACACATTAACTCCCTGTGAAACTAACATCCTTCCAGACTACTTTCCATATGACTTCTCCAGAAAAATGTGCATCACTCCAGTAACTGACTTTCTTTAGCTGAGTACAAATTTCTGTTTTATGAGTCAAATATATAAAATTTGTCTGGACATAAAATGACACACCTCATATTCAACATATATAATTACATGCTAACCTTTTATACCTACCAACACAGAATCAACTAGAAAATGGTTAGATTTAAATGAGAGATGAGTTATAGACATCTGTTTCTTTTGATTTATTTGCATTACTATTTATATCATCTCAGACAAATAAATTTTTGTAAGGTTTTAGTCTATAAACTTAGACTGCTGTGTGAAATTACTGAATATCGCTTCATAGTATAACTTGATGAAGTGATAAAGATGTTGACTATTTGTGTGATTTACCAGTGAGAAGGTCAAATCCTACTGTTCAACATGACATCTGTCTCCCATGCTTAAGGTCTGGGGTTCAAATCCTGGTGGGAACAAGAAAACTGAAACTGAAATTTTCATTTTAAAGTTTTATTCTAGCAATATGCACATCGGAACATACAGAATTGAAAAAATCTTTGTTTTGATAGAAATTATAAAAAATAATGACTTTATACAATAAACAAAGGTGAAATCTTCATGTTGGGATCTTTTTTTAGCAATATGGACGTCAGAACACCTAAAATGTGTTGTTTTTGTTGTTGTTGTTTTTTTTTTTTTTGCTTTGCAAATGGAGAAAAAACAAAAAAATAAAAAAATATGTCTTAACACAGAACACAAAGATGGCATCAAAATATTTGGTTAGTTTGAGCAATAACATATTGTAGCAAAGGAATGGTACATTGCTCTAATTTCAGTTTTCGTACAATGCTGTGACTCCAAGTTTTCTACAGGGCTGCCACAGTTTGATACGTGGTTCAGTGTTTAAGATGTCTGTCTCCAATGCTAAAGGTCCAGGGTTCAAATCCTGGTTGGGAAATGTATTATTCTCATGCTGAAGGTGGCATGATTCTGTGATATTTTGGTTGGGGGGAATGGTCTTTTGATCTTTGACACCTGGTTGTAGCATCAGGGGGGTTTAAGTCTTTGATCTTATAAGTCTTTGATCCTTTGGCTGGGGGAGGGGGGGGAATGATAACTTTGGCTTGTTGCAAACTGTGCTAATTTGGGCAATCAGATCCGTATCACTTACACGGCACTCTATAGTTTCTATTGTTGCTATCAGCCTATATTTAGCCAGTGCTACAACTAACCTCTGCTGCAGGTGTTGAGTGTTGTATAAAGCAAATGCATTTATGCAGCTCACACGTTGTGCCTCCCTTCATGTATACTTGAAGCCAATAATAATCTGGGAAGAAATGACAATATGTGTGGTGTTATGGAAGGCACACAGTAGATTATGTTGTTATCTTATTCAGGCCATGCTAAGATATCAAAAAGTTTGATGTACAAAAAACAACTAAATAAGTAACATATATCTGTTCCGAGGGGATCAATGTTTATAAATACAGATGGAAACACTCCCCAATGACAAGAAATTTATCTGTTTAGATTAAAAAAAAACATTTATGCAGCTCTAATATTGTAATAGTTCTACTTAGTTTAACCCTTGACGGACGGACTAGCCTCTTTAGATTTGGCTGAGTGCATCTCCATACTAAACCATACTGGAGTATAAGGTTCATGATTCAAGCAGTATAACAATAATTATCATGATTACATTGTAACAAGTTGGTGCCCTTCAGAATGTTACAAAATGACTTCATTAAGCCAGAACAATGGGGACATTAACGTCCTTCCCGTCCGGTAGGGGTGGAACATAGGATATTTGAATTATGACCTAAATTTTAAAATATCTAACTTTCTTCAAATTCAAGTCACATTTTACCAAATGATGTCAAAAGTTTACATATATTTTAATAATTTTATTCACAAAAGCAATTACATGAGTCACAAACTAATCAGACTGGTAATGTAGTTATTCTCAAAATTGCTATCCATGTTAACGATATCCTTTATTTCGATAAAAAAAAAACATTTTTATTTCACTTCACCTTTTAACCTGGAATTAGTGTAATTGGTGGAATATTAAGGGCACAGAAAAAACCAAATTAAAAAAAAGTTTTTAACATATTATCCACTGGAATCGTATTATTAACCATATAAATTTGGAGGTTTTTTCAGATTGACAGGCACTCTCACATATGATATGGTCGTTCTAAATATTAATCTGCAACGATTGTTCCTTGCTGAACAAACATGTCACGTGATAACATAAAACCTTTACCAAGTTGCTAACAGCTCTGAATGCAGAGGCGATGAAGCCACTCCCACTACGCCTCGGACTGGTAACTGGCTTCTAAATAAAGAATCACTCTCTGTTGCGAACCATAGAAATACTCTCAGTGATAAACCTGTCGTCAATGAATACCTTAGGTCATCACGCAGGTCCAGTCGCCTCAGGTCACGACCTTCACCTTGGACACTGTCTTGCTCAGTCCCTTAATAAAATAATCAAATATCTGAAGATAATAATTTAATGATTATTTTTACGAACACTCAAAGTGTTTGTAATGAGACAGAATAGATAAATCTTTGTACAAATGAACAAAAGATTGATTTTTGCTTATTGCCGAACCTGGATTACCTACTATGGACCTAATGGATTTCACCATTATAATATCCAGTACTAAAATTTGTACTATTATCACTATATATAGGGAGGCTACCACAGTGGCTCGCAGGATTCTGAGAGGCGTGTTTCGATCAGATAAGGGCAATTTTGACATCAGGATAACTTCATTAATATTTATCACAGATGTATATCCTTTTAGAATAAGAATGTAAACATACATAAGAATGGTAATATCCTGATTATCATTTAGATAAATGAAAATAAATTGACGATGAAAATGAACCAGACAGCGATTCAGAATAGGCATCTTCAGTGTCATTTTTGAAAAAAAGAAAAATATTTTCAAGGCAACTTCAAAAATCTGTCTCTCCTCAAATATGTAATATTGTAGGATATAGATTACCTACCTATAGACTCTTATAAACAAATATAGACAATCACAATCTTTGGCAAGAAACCATAGAGGTGACTCAGTGCTACGTAGAGAGGCCAACAAGTGCAGGCTAAGAGACGCATTACTCGCCCCAAATGAAGATGACATGATCCTCCAAACCACGCAGGCAGGGCATGCGCAGCCCCGAAGCTGAAGAAGATGCTACGCAGGCAGCCCTCACACAGATGCTCAGATTTCCTTAAAAAGGCCCCAAAATCGCTAATCAGGGAGCAGAATCCACTTGCCTAGAAGATCCACGACACTCAGCATCGTGACAGCCACACTTGCATAGACTCGGGGGCTTTATGCATTCTCAGGACTTTGTCAGTATCATGCATTCGGTTATTTCATATGCCTCGCTCTTTGCCATGCCCACCTAGCCAGACTATTGTTTACTGCACCGAATAAAGGAGACCCTTGTGCATTGTATACTCTTGTGCATTGTATACTCTTGTGTCTGCAGTCCTTATTACCTCCCAACTCACATAGGTAGATAGGGTAGCTAGGTTAAGGCCCCGTTCACAGCCGGCGAGTACCAAGATCCCAGATCCCCGTCCACGTTCCCCAACGACGGAGACATTCCCCATACACTAGTAGGGTTACATTCCCTACGTAATAATATTTCTTTCTAAATGTTTCACACATTATCAATTTAAGTGTATAGATTAACAAGGAATATACCATTTTTCAGTTTTTTTAATATTTTAATATGAAAATTACCTGCAAATCTTTCCGATTTTCGCCCATGTGTAAACGTATGAAATATCTGCCTATTGTGAATTGTTTGGTTACATCCAACAAACTGTGCCAAATTTAATTTCCTATTCTACTATGCTCCCCTTTTCATCCAGGATTTGAAAGTGAATTTTGCATATCATTTCTGGTTGCACCCACAAACATAATGCATAATATGTTAGATGCAACTTTCAAACATATTCAGAGAAATATATTTCGTCATAGTGGTGCACAACACCATTCTTTGAGGTGAAGTTGTTTTCATGGAGAGCGGTCGCCAATGTAAGCCACCAGGTGTCGCTGTTGAATGTGCTGGGTGGCACTGCTTTTTGTCTATATCCCAGGAGCCTCAGAAATTGAAAGCATTCATGAAATGAGGTTTTCAAGCACTTTTTCTTTGCATAATATAAATGTTTATACCCCAAACTTTGCGATCAAATGTTATTACCATTCATTTTCCCCATACATAAATGTTTGTGTAATTTGAAAGTGGATACTAAAATCCAAATCATCCATTGGACATTTTGCCAACAAAATTTGTTTAACTGACCAGGGATCAACACCTGTTTAGTAAAGTCTTACTTTAAGTGGGACACCTTTAGATTGGGAGAATGGAGCCCTGTTTGTCCATTAATGTTTATCCAATGCTACAGTCCTAACAACCTGACAAACCACAATAGAGGTCACATGACTATATACATGTGACCACCTGGTAGTCAAAAGAGTACAGCCAGTACTTGGCACTTTCAGCAAAACCCAACAACCATGGTCTGTGTATTTTCTCATCTCTTGATCACCTCCTTGCAATTATGCCCTTGGCATTAACCACAGCTATGGAGGGAATCACTATGTGGTCCCAAAACCATACAGTAATATGGCTTGATAGTATTGGGCAAAGTAAAACCCCATGGGTTGATAGCTCTGCTGACTTGAATGAAAACACATGAACTGAGAAAAAGTGCAATAAGCAACCAGGTTGTGATTTTCCATACAAGATCCTAATTCAGTTTTGATGAGATATTCATTAATATTTGGTAAATCATTATCTTGTTACCAATGCAATATTCATGCACAAAATTTGTGATTTTTTCAAAAATCTAATAGCTATCACTAAGTTGTCAAGGAGGCTGCCATTTTGAATAGCATAGCTAATGAGAATCAAGATAACAAGTTGGGGCCAAATTTGATATGTAACATGCATTTTGATTGGTCAAAATCATCATCTGCTCAAGTCTGCTCCACTTTTAATGGTTGTGAGATTTTGCATGCACACAAATTTTGAATTCAATGTCAATGTGTCAAGGACAAAGGTCACATAACTAAGAAAGTATTACGAGGCAGGGCTATGACCTAAGATATTTCTGTATACCAAGTTTTAATTTCTTCTTATAAGTGGTTGCTGAGATATGCTCCTTACAAAATTTGTGACCTCAAGGTCACTGCACTAAGGTCAATGGTGACATCACTAAGATTTGAAGGAATCTTAATCTTCACCTATATATCTACCCCTATATAAAATATGAAATATATAGTACTGGTAGTTTTGAAGGAGTTGATTTTTAAAGAAATGTTGACAGATGAACGGACAGACGGACAGACGGACGGACAGACATTTTCCCCCCTCCTAAAGCTCTGCGAGCTAAAGGTAATGAAGAAGGTGATGATGTCGGTTTCTTTCTCGTGTGTCAAGTACCTTGAGAAGCCTGTCTAAGCTCAGGTAAGAGGAAGCTTTCTTTAGATTCTTTGTCTGCAAAGTGGAAAGCTGGTAAAGAAGAAGCAGCAAGCTCTACTGAGGCTTTTGGAAATCAGGTAAGACAGATTGAATTTGTGCTTCTAGAACTTGATAGTGGACCTCCTCCTCCCAAGAGAATGCAAGCTGCAAACCCTCAAGCCAACATCATGCAAGTTCCTCTGGTTGAGAAAGCTGATAATTTCATTTCATTGAGTTTGGTACAAGGAAAATGGTAAAATCAAGCATGGCATCAGTGTGAGAAATCAGAAGGCAAATCCATCTGGCTGTTCTGTTCTTACTGACACATGTAAATTTCCTGTATAAAATGTGTTTGTTGATCCATTTGTTTTGCAGGATTGTCTGATCAAGCTTATCCCAGTATCTTTCCAATATTTGGTGAACAAGTCGTCATAGATAGTGATGTTAGGATCATAAAAGCTTCCTGAGGTATTTAAAATTTTCTAAATATAATGAAAATAGAATGCCCATTCTACTTCTCAAAACAAAACAGTTATCAGTTTGTGCCTGGGATTGATTTCTGGACAAATAAACACAGACAAAATGATCTTAAGTCTGTTTTTTAGGATTGATCTTTTGTAAATATAAAGAGTATAAAACATTACTCATTACAGCAACTGTTTTCAATATTAACAAATCTTAAATCTGCATTCCCTTTCAGTTGAATATTATTTGTGCATGTGACCTAACATTGCTGTTTATATTTCATCACATTAATTTTCAGATTCTGTTAATTTTCAGATGATTAAATCAGTTTATTGCAATGTTGTACATTCATGAGTTATTTGACTGATAGATTTTTGTTATGATTTGACTGTGATATTGTTACCCACTAATGGAGAGTATCCGTCGTTGGGGGACGTGGACGGGGGATCAATACTCTACCAATTAGATAGATACTCTAATCTGTCCTACTCTATCGTACTGTACTGTACTTGTTAACCATAGCTCGCTGACTCGCTGGCTGTGAGTTTGGGCACGGATCCTAGCTATCATGTCATACCCTCATATAAATGACGGGAAGTAAGGACTGCAGACACAGGATATACACAGTGTAATAGTTACCTTTATTCAGTGCTGTGATCCCTACTTGTCTGGCTAGGCCGGCATGGCAATGAGCGAGGCATGTGAATTACCAACTTTGCATGATACTTATGAAACCCTGAATATATGCTAAATACCCAAGTCTATGTGGTCATGATACTGAGAGTCATGGATCTTCTGTGGCAAGTGGTCGTTGATCTCCTTCTTGGCTCCTAGACTGGGGTCTGACTCTGTGCTCTGCGTGACTGCCCTGCATCTACTTCTGAACTGCGGTCTGAACCCGGATCCACGGTTGCGCGTCTCTTTTAAGGGGCCACTCCGCGTCATCTGTGTGGGGTTGCCTACGTGGCTTCCTCACGCGTCATCAGATGGACTCGTCCTGCCTGCGTATCTAACTTCGGCTCGTCCGTCTTACACGTGACTTTCACGGAGTGGTGGTTATGGTGACTCATCAACCATCAGTATCGTGCGTTATTGTCTATGAATGTTTATGTATTTCTGAGAGTCTCTGGGTGTGTATTCTATATCCTACACTCGGCCCTCCTTCGACTAAACACGTCCTCGTGTTTGAGACGGGAGTACCAACTTATAATGAAAAACAAAATCTCATATAGAGAACACTTACACAAGAACTAATTAAATTGCCAAGCGCTCATGCCAAAGCTCAACCTAGACCAGACGTACAAACTATATAAGATACATCAATAACCCATCGTAATGAACGTAGTGTACATCGAGATAAAAATACTACGCCCAAGTACATGAGGTTTAAGCACAAAATTAAGGATACACAGTGGTATTATAGAACACGGTACAGACAACATCAAGATTACAACATCAAGAATAAAAAAACCCATTAACCAAAATATTAAGAACATCAAAGGTACAACATATACGAAGAGCAATTAAACACCATAAAGGTTCTAATATTTAAGACGAAATGTACGCTTTTAGGCGTGAAATACAAGTGATCGACAAAGCTATGTAGTAATTAAACAAACTGCACATGAGGTTACATACGTAAGGTAATTGATAAGGAAAACTGTTATACACGATGTGCACAATACATAGATATAGGTGTTTTAAGTAAAGAAAAAAATACAAACTTAGAAGTTATACAATCAAAAATATCATATCGACACGTAACTACGAAATATTAAGAGTAGGCTGGCACACAAAGAAACCACTTGCTCTGGATGCAGCAGAGAAAACATTTTAAGAGTAGGCTGGCACACGGAGAATCCACTTACTCCGGATGCAGCACAAAAAACAAGCATCCAAGTACAGGATGGACTGATGTACCATCATAGCCACATGGCTTGGCGTAAGAGTTAACAGTTGTCCGATCAGTACAGAAAGGACGATAAGACAATTTTACAGGGAGAGATAAGAGCTGAATTTATGGCGTGGGTATGGGTAGGTTATATATATATATAAAAAGTATATGTAATTATGTATAAGTACAGTTTATACCCCGAATAAAGATGACATTATATCTCCAAGCCAGAGAGGTTGCAAAACCTTTCCAACAAGCTGAACGCCATATGCTAATTTTGGGGTGAAAAATCGGATGTTAAAACTATACATTTAGAAAACGAGGAGCTGCCCATGGCGAATGAATATTAAGTCTTCAATCTGGACGAATTTCCAAAGAAACAAGAATTACAAAAGCAGCAAGAAATTGAAAAATACATAAAACAATGTTACAATGGGCAGTAACCGAGCATGTAGCATGCAAGGCTGGTCTCCAGGTGTTCAAAGCGTAAGGTGAAATCCGATGATCATCCACAGTCTAAAACAGAGTAGACACTGAGTTATTATAGAGAATGGGCTATTACTTCTATTTCTTAAAAAAAATCCTGAGTTAGAACAATACATTATACGAGACAACCATTGAGAAAAATTAAAAATATCAAACCCAAAAAAAAAAATATATACATAAAAATATAAAAATACAAATCTGATAGAAGGCAATTGGCAGGTAATGGGTGACCCAAGGCAGTGTACAGTAAGCATTACAAAATACAAACACAGGATAATAAGTAAAAAGAAGTATTGAACACAGTGCAAAACAAGGATTGTACATTATAGGTAAAGGACAACATCGCCCAAAAATTAAATGAATTAATCATTAAGTGAAATAGTTGAAGTGGTGGACAGTCACTAGGTGGAACAATTCATAAATTATAAATCAATAGGAATGATGAAAATAATGTTTCATATATATATCAAACAGTTAACACGCACTCACCTGAGACGAAGGGCAGAGAGCATTAACCAGCCAATTTTATATTCATAGTGAATCGGGGGAGAAAGAGAGGGAAGAAAGAGAGAAAAAAACTGATGGATTCAAAATCCCTTCTTACAGTGCTGAAGGAACCTTGAAGCAAATATTGGTTTTCTCTTAAAGGAACAGTAAGGTCCCGAATTTCAAGGTAATATTAAAATTTTACCAGGCTAATTGGCAGTCTGGTCCTCGTCCAGGGCACCGATAGCATGACTGGGCTCAACCAGGAGCGAAGAAAAAGAAACAAAATATTACATAATCTTGGAGACTGGTAAAAGGCGAATTTGGGTTTAAGATCTCATTTCAGCAGCAAATATCGTAAGAGAACACAATGGAGTGGAAAAGATTTCTCACTAAGGCTTTTAGACCTTCTATTGGCAACGTAAGGTAATTACATAATACATACAAAGAGGACTTAAGTTTAACAAAATAAGTAATGGTATAATAAACACAAAACAGTAAATTATTCTGACATGTCTAGTTAGGGTGGGTTACATTTTGTTGAGGCTACAATGGGAGGAACCAGTGTATATACAAGATAAGCAAGTCTGAGGAAATCGACACCTCATATAGGTGCAATTTGATCCAAAGGCAGGAAAGAAGAAGAAGAAGAAAAATAAGAAAAAACAGGAAAATGGTCCATTACAACAGGAAGAATAGACCCAGCGAAGATCTATATTTCTAATACTGATTAGACAGATTTTGGAAAATGTTACAGAAGGTAAATATCAAAGGTGCATGTCGATATTGGCAGAAGGTTTAGGTGACCTTTAAGGGTTGTGCCAATTTTATGGGTGGTAACACGCAGCGTAGTGTGAGAAGGAAGAAAAAGAGTGTTAGGCCGCGCGGTGGAGTTACGCCGCAACGACATATTTGGGCACCCGCCAAATTTTAATTATGCAAGAAATGCAAAAAAATCAGGTGATCGCCAGATCATAACCGACACAAGTGACGCAACAATGCTACATTCTACGGAACATGGACAAAAATTAAATCAGGTACAAGGATGGTAAAGGTTTACAATCACGGATCCAAAGTGGATAGGGGAAAGATTAGAACAATACAAATGGATTAGTAGAACGAGGTCACGAACGAGGTCAGCGGAACTTTGGCACAAATACAGCGTGGGGGAATTCCCTTTTAGGCTACAAGGACAGTAGCGGAAGACACAAGAAGGAGGCGAAGAGAAAGCAGCCATGTGAAACCCGATCAGAACCAGGTAATGTGAAGATTGGTTTTTATTGGTTATTTTTCTGAAAGCGAGCAAAAACAATCTTTACTAAACGCAACGTTCTATCGTTAGTTCAGGCAAAAATGTTAAAGTCACTATCCGTAGTGTACGTGCAGTTTAGCGCGGCACAGTAACCAGATATTTCACATTATCATGTTGTCAACCAAAGTAGCGTCACATATCTCAGGGCAGGGGAGTGAAGAATTCAAACCACAAGCTCAGTCGGTGCACATCAGTAGATAGAGGTTTCGAAAATGATTACAGATGGCATGTCATACATGGTTGATCCTAGAAAATAATTAAAACTCCTCAGACCGAGCACAGAGCTTCGGTACTTTTGGACGCAGGCGGCAATAGCCAGTATATGTGTATTGATTCGAAGCTATATGGCTAGATTGACAAAACTGAAGGGCATACCCTATACAGCACGCCTGACTGACAGGAAAGCATGAATGACTGAGAAGGACAGACAAGTTGAACGGGCGAGCAGGACACGTAAAACGTGAACCAGCACTCTGAGGACTGGTAATCGCACTCTCCAAATCGAAACAGCTGTTTCGTAGCTTGTATTTTTTTTTTAATTCAAATATAAATACAAGCTCGTAACAATCAATCGTGTATGGCAAAAAAAAAGATTTACTCTATTCGAAGTAGTTGAAAGCATATTCTATCGAGAAGACAGGGTAGTGTAGAAATCGACAATATATCGTAACGTTAATTAATACAGCATTACATCGAATGGGAGAAGTATAATCATGGAAAAAGGGTGTGATAAATGTGAATTAAACTAGTCAAACATGTGTATAATTTATAAATTTACATATACATTTAATATTCTCGGTGAAAATTTCCTCGTGTTTTCCACTTTGTATATTGTAGTGTACGGAGAAGAAAGGACAGAAGAGAGAGAGAGAAGAAGAGGAATGTAAAGAGAGAACAGAGATTTTCATCAGATGTCGAGATACTCAACTATTCCCTTGTAGGTTTAACATGATCCAACACAGTAGGTACGAACTAGAATAACACATGAGTCAGCAATATTATTCTGATATATATATAAAAATAAGAATGTTCCCTTATCTACCTAGTTTCACATTGCTTTAAGTATTTAGCGATATAATTATTACAATCATGTATAGTAAAAATAAATAGATCATCTTACATTGTAATGCATATGTTCATAGAGTCCTCATATAGCGAGCAAATAACTAACCAGGTGGCGCCAGGGGAAATCCACGCAGGCATGTCTCTCATATAAAACCATACACGCGGACGTCAATGCCTGGGTTATACAAGCAGTACAGAAGCGCCCCATGCGGAATGTAGTGTTTAACATTGAAAGATGTTATGCATATTCATCAGCCCATGGTGCTTGTAGTAAAATAATACAACATTAAAGCTATTATAGTAAAGCACAACATTTAGGATATTAAAATACAACACTTAAAATTATAAAAGCACAACATTTAAGATATTAAAATACAACACTTAAAATTATAAAAGCACAACATTTAAGATATTAAAATACAACACTTACAATTATAAAAGCACAACATTTAAGATATTAAAATACAACACTTAGAGGAACAGGTATTTTTGTATAGTAGTTAGGTTGTTCTAATGACTTGAACCAAGCATTATGTGAATAGCCATTATAGTTGCCTTAAAGGGTAAAATTGTTTCTAAAGGAATCATGACTTTGAACCCATATCATGAAGTTTAGTAATTTATGAACCCATTTTTATCATATAACTGTCCTAGTTATGGTTACAACACTTTGTGTATGGGTACCACCCACAACATCAATAGAGGCATTCTACAGCCAAACTACATACCTGAGGAGTTATACATCAATAATAATAACTACAAAACATTACTATAATGTTACTTCAGGCCTATAATGTGAGTTAGATTGGTTAAATTAAGCATAAATGAGATAAGTATTTGTGTCTGTATAAGCAGTACAGATTGGCGGAGTGATATCCTAATATAATATTGTTTGATATGGAATTCAGGGTTGATAATTTAAGTGATGTTTTTTTTTAATTACAGGTAGAGACTCTGTATAAGTCTTTGTGTGAGGTGAAGTTACAAAAATGGAATCAGCAGAGATAATGGCCTGTGGATCATGACAGTGATTGATAGCTTGTGATGCAGTGGGGAGGCAGGATATGGTGAGCAATTGACTTATAGGTGAAGGAATACTGGTTACAGACAAGGCAAGTTTAAGGTAGGTATTTTGTTTAAGAGTCAAAAAGAGGACAAGTATTGGGGCAAGTTAGGAACATGATGAAGGGTATATGGAAAGTGTCAGGCAAATTAACATTTCTTTGATAATGGTTTTTCATTTGTCATGAGGGAAACTACTGGTAGTTTACCTCATTCATCTGTTACTCATTGAAGGAGATATTGAAATTGTCATTGGATATGCAGTTGTAGTGAATGGATCGTCCATTATACATGGATGTGTCACTGAGATGGCACCATGGAGAACAAGGGAGAAACATGAAAACAACAGTAATGTGGAGCACTGCAAAGAGGACCTCCTTGACTCCCATCCCAGGTACTGCACGACAGCATGATACGTGCAGGCTGGTGTGGGGGCTCTAGGGGGAACTCATAGGGCAGCCAAACAGCTAGGGGCCATCTCAGTGAGCCCAACTTGGTTTCCTGTGCCCTGTCGAGGAAGTGCGTGCAATGTAGGCTACATATACACTGCACCACAACTGCGACAGCATACAAGGAGCATAACAGCACAATTGTTGGAAGATGTGGAGTTGGTCATCAGACTAAAAAAGAACATGCAAGAAGAAACCCCAAAGACATGGAATGGGGCAAGAGACTGAAAAGCAATATGCAAGAAGAAACCTCAAGATATGGATTTGGTCAGGAAACTTCAAACCATCCTTGTCAAGGTAGTTGAGGAAGCTGCCTGCTTGGCTACAGTAGCAGGAAAAGGCAATATTTTACTAATTGTAAGGAGGAGGGATGGGAGGAGATTCAAACCAAAGTCAAAAAATGAAGAAGTGGACTGGCATGGCATAGGAATAAACCAGGGGTAGTGATATATGTATAAAAACAAAGATAACTCAGAAGGGATGAGTGCAACCAATTTGAATACCTGTGGGATCAATCTTGTAAGTTGCTTGAAATGACAGATGAATGGGCTATTACTTGGTCCGCCAGACACGCGCGTGGATGCTAAAGAACACCATCCACAGCGTAGCTGACGAGAAGAGGGGCCCATACAGTGACTAGATCCAGGGGTTGTACACAATGCAGTGAAAGATCTGTTGCCTTCTAGTGACGATGAAAGATTGTAACATGTCAATACACGTTTATGTGGGTTTTCCTCAAACAAAATGTTTCTTTTTATAAATAAAGAGAGAGATAATTAAAGACATGGCCTTGTCACTTGACAAATTATATAAGTTATGGCCATGGATGCTGGGGCATGTTAAAATAGCCGATAGCCAGCAATAAAAGTAAAGGGAGGAGAAAGAAGAAACCACCTAGTCGTGGCAGGCTAGGAAAGAGGAGAAAAAGGAAGAAGATGATAGAGGAGAACAGCGCCTGAACGAAGCAATATAGCAGTTGTCATAGCATGACAGTAATGGCGCTGAATTTAAGCAGAAAAGGGAGAGGAGAAACAATGCAAGAGAGTCACATGGTCGAGGACACACCTGTCAGTGTACCTGATGATTGTGATTTCCTCATCAAAATGATTTGAGTCCGAAAAGGAAACTGACTCAAGGCGGTCAAGGTCAAAGATGAGGTAAAAGAGGAGGAAAAGTTTGAAACAGGAAAAGTCAAGACCAACATAATTGTGTCCGAAAAGGAAATTGACTGCAATAACAAGGTTAAATCGTACTAATGGTCAGTGCCTCCGTTCAGTGGAGTGAGGTTGCTTGTAATCAAAGCTCAAGCACCATGCACCACTGATAGGAAGACTGGGCAAAAAAAAAAGTTGAATAATGTAAAACATGAAGACCATTTGCAAGGGACAATGATGAAAATTTTGCATATGTACAAAAAAAAATCCAACTTGCAGATGGGATCTTTCAGTTGCCCTGAGACTAGCACAGAACAACCCCCTAATAGTTAGCCTCTTACAATATGCAGGGGATGCAGTGGGTATATTCTAATTCCCCAACCCACAGGGGTAGTCTTGATCTATGGGTAAGTGTACGTAGTGACCCTATTTGTATGGGGTGACCCCACATGGTAATTCCACAAAAGTGCTGCATCAAGAAACTAAACAAAAAGAAGGTGACAAATTAATGTTTGGAGCACAATGTAAAGAAATGGGAGCGAGCTGTCATCGCTGCCATCCATCTGTAAGACGGTTCAAAGTTGGACAGAGTTGAAGGGGTGAGAAGGGGTCCCGGACAAAAATAAAACAACAAACTCCTCTATGAGAACGAGAGAAAGAGACGTCCAAAAAAAATATCAACCGGAACAATCGAAAGAAACGTGGGGGGTACGAAAGTGAAGGCTGACATGGCACATGAAAGAAATATTTATGGGTCAGAAAGAAAAAAAAAGGGGTTAAAAAAATGCAGGTTGACAAACGAGAAAAAAATAATCATTTTACGACTTTTGGGACAGCCCTCGAGCAGACGAGCTGACAGAAATCCCAAAATGATGCAATGTTTAAGCGTGAGACATGGACCATATTTGGACGTCAGGGGGTGTAGGGCATGGAGATTTGTCATGACGTAAAAGCAATAAATAGAGGTATAGGGCGGAACAGAAGAAACTAAAAGAAATAAAGTGGCGGTGTAAAACAAATATCACCACAAACTTGTAAGGAAGGTCAATCGGGCCAAGATCTGGAGCGCCGTCGAGCGGCGAGGACACACGCACCGCGCAGGTGCAAAGTCAGTCATGGACATCACACAGTTAGTGAGAGATATTGAGGAGAGAGCCCGCGGCCTTCTTCATCAATTTATTGATGGAGAATGGTCGTGGGCTGGTTTCGCCCACCTTGTAGTGGATGCCGCCTTTGCCGGCTACAGGGTAAGTACAAATTTCATTCCGCAAATTGTTTGTTAGGAAGAAATAGCGATTTCGAAGTGGGGCGTGTATGAAGGCTGATGGAGAAAATGGCGCCGGCATTAGATCACCGGCATGGATCAGCAAGAAGAACGGGGATGTTTTAGGTTGACGACTGGTCAAATATCGTAACGAAACACGTAGATAGAGAGGAAAACATGTCAGGAATTGAACTGTGACACAGGCAAAGTCGGAAGTGATCGGATTTAATCATAAAATGTAGTCATCGTGGGTAGGATCCAGCACCGGAGGGATCAATTTGAAACTGCCGGGTTAGGAAGCTAGTGGTGGAAAGTTTCTCTCGACGAAGTGGAAGGCGGGGCTCAGCTTCCAGACAGCACTGTCTAGCCAACGAGACGAACAGACAGATTCGTGCAGGGCTTAAAAGTGTGCATCTACGATGGTGTGGAAAAATGGTTGTGAACAAGGTGGCTAGGTAATACACATGAGGGGTGATCGGGAAAAGGGTGAAATGGGAAACAAGAGAGAAGTGAAATGATCACGGAGAAGCATCAAATTCAGGTCAACATTGACCTGCGTAGCGGTGAGGATAAGGGGGGGTTGTTATGTAAAAGGGGGACGAAACAGGGAGAGGCGGGGGATGGACTAAAATTAATGTCAGAGTGACCCAACGGTAAGTGAAAGCAATTGCGTGGATGCTGTATGTGACATCGAACAGGGGTAGTTACGCGAACAGTAATATGAACTTATCTTTTCAGATCTACCAGGAGCGGCAACGGCGGCTGCGAGAGCTGAGGAGGAGGGAGGTGGAGGGACCAGGGGGGGAGGTTGTCTAGGTGCGGGGGTAGGGATAGGTAAGTAAGTGGGAAGGGTTGTTAAAGGTTTTAGTTTTTTATATATTTGGATTTTTTCTAATTTTTTATTGGGGGTTTTGAAATTCTCCTTGTGAGCGGGGTGGGCAGCACTGTGATTAGTGCTGAGATAAGCACAGTGATTGGTGCTTCAATCAACCTTATTGTTTTAATCCAGACTGTTTGTGATCAAGTAAAGTAGGCAGTTATTTATTGTGTGTTTTTAAAGTAGGGACTATTATATGATTTTGTCTGATGATTCGCTCACGTCGCTCACAAGGAATGCCATGACTATATTTTTTTCTTTTGTATGTAAAGGGTAGTCTGAAATGGGGATTCCAAATTCTCGACCAAAATTATATCAAAATTTGAAGAAATTTAATATTCAAAAAGGGGTCATTGACATTTATCACGATTTTCGGAACTTCGGCATCATATACTTTCGGAACTCGTCACCCCGTCCTTTCTGAATAGGGCGGTCGGCTGTTTGAAAGGTACTTCAACCTTTCAAACAGGATTTACACGGTATTAGTGTATAGGTATGATTAGATAGACAGGAGATGTGGGAAGGGCCTCCGAGAAGACCGCCTCTCGAAGCAGTCTACTAGTGCAACGCACCGGCTGGCGAAAGGGCCGAGAGACTGTAATTAGCCTGCGTGGCACAGGTGAGGAGGCACCGCTGGTAACAATGACTGTGAGCAGTCGCCATATAATGAAGCTACCGGACCGTCACAGGTGACTGCACCGCTGGGCGTAAATGCATTCATTTGCATACACCAACAAACAGAAAAGCAGACAGTGTGGACCGGGAGGCTAAATGACAATGCCGTGATGGCCAAAACACAACACGTTCAGAAAAGAGAACGTGCAAGCATGTGCCACGAAGCAATGAACACAGGACAATGCGAGTGCAGCATCGTCAAGGTCGAGTGACGGTCGACAGCCGCTTGTGATTAAGAGTACCTGACCAATGTAAACGGCGCAGTGTGAAACTGCTGTGCTAGCAAAAACACCCGAAGTACGTGGTGTGAAATGCTGTGATATTTAAAGGACACCTGTGATAGCTGGTGACAGCAATGTGGCATAAAACAACCAGGGACTGGTGCTGAAGCAATCTGTGATACAGTCGGGACTCGTGAAATAGGGAGATGGGGCGACAATGGGGTGAGAAGCTGGACTCTTACAGTATGGACTATGGTGAAAATGTGTGATTATGGAAGGACCATAAAACAATTAACAAACAAAACTTAACATAAGGACAATGTAAAGTGACTGTGATATTTTAACAAAAGATGTTAAACGGGTGTGGGGTGAAGGGGACAGGGGTTAAACGGGTAAATTAAATGGCCAGATGCCAAAGGGTAGTGGGTAATGGGGCAAGGGGTGATGTAATCAAAGTGAATATCAAAGTGTGATAATGATGTAAGAAAAGTCGTGGAGTAATAAAAAGAGATGTGTAAAGTATGTGAAAAAGAATACTTTTGAAGTTGAATCATTAAAGGTGTCAAATGTTTGTCGTGAAGATGAAGGGCAAGGGAGTTTGTTAAAAATCAGATGAAGGGGGTGATTTTGGTCTAAATGTACAATCAAAGCATAAAGGTTTGCGGGTTCCATGAGATGGCCAAGAACGTATCGGAGGACTTGAACACAAGGGCCAGGAAGCTGGGAAATTGATGGAAGTGGCGAAAGGGTCGGGAGAGGCGGGTGGGGGGATACAAAGGGCGCCCGTGGGAGTAGGAATGAGGACAGGGGTTTGATTAATGCAACCCGAAACGGAGTGTACAGCATTTCTGATGAATAGGGCACAAGGGGTACTGAAGGGGGAAGGCGACAGACAGTCATGGCAGACAGCCTGGGGGAGGGGTCCTGAAGGGACAAAGGGCAAATAGAAAAACCCGTAGCCACCATATCAGGGGTCAGGGCGGGCAGTCCTATAACGTGGTTTGGGGGAGAAGATCTTAGACAAGGGTGAATGGGGTAATATATAATCTGAGAAGACAACCACCTGAGATTCAGTGACAGGTGGGAGCAGGTCGGACACGGGGCTACGGAATTTCAAGGGGGGGCCAAGTAAGTCAAAGTAAAGCTCAGGGGGAGTTAGTAAGGGGATGCTGTATATGTCAGGCAACGGGGTTATCCTACAACAGACACAGTCAGATAATATTCTATGCACCATCATTGCAAGGTTAGGGAAGTATGCGAAATGGCATACTTCAGAGAGGGTCATAATAAATGACTTGTGGGTGCCACGGGGAATATCGTAAAATCCCAACCCACAAGAAGTGTGTATCTCCATAACCACAAACCAAAAGGCACTGAAGCTATGGAGAAAAGGCACTCTCCTGTCTGGGGCGCACTCTCTCGGAATATCTATGAACCGAGGGAGACACCTGGCGGTTCCCGCCAGCGCAACGTTTCCATCCCTATGGGAGATGATCGATTCTAGCGTTAAATACTGTTCCATAGGGAGGTTTCCTATAGGGGTGCTACATACCTCAGTGAAGAAAATCTCGCGCCGTGAGGCACAGCGAGATGTGAATTCATCAGGGTCCTCAAGGTAAACCATCTGGAAGTAAAATATCAAAGACAACACGTGATAATATAAAGCATTAAACGGAAAAAAAAAGAAAAAAAATCTAGCCCAAAACGTTGTTTTGTGAATAATACATGTGTCAGAGTTAAAAACAATAATTCTTGAGTGTTAAACGTTAGTTGTGTTAGACAAAAATAAAGAGGGGTGAGAGAAAAAAAAATAAGCAAAAGACACCGCATCATAAAGATTATAAGCACCTGAATTAAAAGCTTTTAGTAGAGCGTTTTCACTCCACAGAGGGAGGGCGAGTACCCACAGAGTCTGGGACACCAGGAGTGTGAACGGAAATAAATGACAGCCACGGGTCTAATGATGCTAAAGCCATGAAATATTTAGGAGAAAAAATGTCTTTGCCTTCCAGGCGAAAATATGAAAGGGCTCGACGCACAACGCATTCGGCCATGGCCCATGTCATGGGATTGGACCCGAAAAATAGCTTCAAGAAGCGGAGCGCTAATTTTTCAAGGCATTTGGAGCTGCAAGGTTTGTCTAATTCAAAACAAATATAACAACTAGCATTGTCATGATAAAGGACATAGTAGGCTAAAACGCCGGCCAGTGCCGCGTTAGTCCTGATTTTGATTAAGATTTGAGAGGTAAAATGGAGAGGTAAGGTTGGCGTGGCAGAATTCGTGACAAATGAAGCTAGCAGGTGTAATTCAAACATATCCGTTTTGAATTTCTGTGACTCCATGGGTACCATCTGGTTATCGTTTGAGGGAGAACTTACCTGAGGCTGGGATGAGGGGTCAGCCATACTTACCGAAATTGAAAGTCCACAAAGGAAAGGGGTGAATATATGCCTGAAAGGGAAACTGGTGAGTGAATATCGCACCCAGAAGCAGGCGCCATCTATCTTTCTATTAGTATGTATATTGTCTTTTTGTTTCCTGGGAATATTTACAGCCGATCACCCAAAGTGACTGGTGTATCCCCGGGTGTGATCTCTGTATTAGTATGATCGCCCCACCGAACCTTCTTTGGGGGGGGTTCATGGAAAGTCAGGCAGGGTGATGATTTAGCGGGGGACAGTACACCCTTGCGTGTAGAGCGATTGTTGTCCTGGGGATCGACATGCAATTGGTCAAATGTGGGGAAAACAGAGTTGAAATGCCTAATGCAACGTCTCTTATCTTGTTTACGGGGATCATCAGGTGATGATAGGGCTTTTCGGCTGAGGGGGGTAAGAACGTTGCCTCGTGGGCGTAAGGGTAAGTCAGAGGGCAGTGCGTGGAGTATATAATAGCTGTCGCATCCAATAAGCAAATTTAGGGCGTGGGAGGAAGATATGACAGACTTAGTGAGCATCCTGAGGTGTAAGGGCACATTGATAACAGAGGGCATGTGAAACTTGAGCTCACGATGTGTGTCACGTAACATAGTCATATCCCAGTCAATTATAAGGTGGCGATTAAGGCATCCGCCTGAAAGTTCAGCGTGTGGCATTGCCTCACCAGGGGCAACTTTAATACAACCAGGGAACGTAAGGATTTCTGTAACAAAGAGAACTACCCTAGATGTGCCAGAGAAAAGTTCCAAGAAAATACTCGACTTAGGGCATTTTGTGTCTCGGTCAAACATGCGCATGACTGAGGACAAGTCGTGTCTACGGGGATAAATACAATATATTTTCTGGGAGACAAGGACCGTGGCAACAAAGGACAAGGTGGCAAGGCCAATGAGGTCAAATAGGTGTAGGGGACGGGTATTGGGGAAAACGGGTGTGGCATCTGAAGCGGGCACCTGGCTGAGTTGGTATAATAAGACTATCTTTTGAAGATGTGCGTATTTGCCGTGTAGGACAAACAGGCAAATCGCGCATGCTATGGATAATCCAGTACCGATTGTATTTAGGAGGCTAAGCCAACCTGGGCTATCTTGCGTAGTAAAACTACCGGGCAAGGTCCATGAGGGATCAATGTACGGAACTTGTGAATCTTTCCATGCAGAAGCAGTGCGATTTAGGTCGGTAATGACCATACCCTGTCTGTCAACAAACTCATCTACGCCTAAAGTTAGCAAGTCTAAATCCGGTACCTCTAAACCAGGCGGCTCAGGGAACAAGGTGTCAGCTGTCATGCCATGCATGGCAGTGTCATTGTGAAACAGTGAAATAAACAATAAATTTGCAATGTAGGACTTAGCCACCCGAGTCATGACATTTTTGTCACAATGGATCAGGCTCGGCGGTATATACACGCCCGAACTAGATCGCATACTACACCCGCAACCCAGAGTCAATGTGCAGAAAGTGCAGGGTTCAACTTCAGTGGGTGTGACATCTAACTGACACGTGACCAACCAAGGTTCACTATGGCCGATGACTAAGAAGGATGAGTTCTGCAAATCCCTGACAACTCGCAACGGTGATTTAAGCTCTATGAGGTCCACTTGGCAATATGACATAATGTCACGCACCTCGCCTTTATAAATGGACAAAGCACAAGACGGGATGTCAACCGGAAATTCCGGGAAGGTCCTGTAGCAATGGCGAACTCCTGTCCCAAAACATTCCGCCAAATCAGCCCTAGACAATTCTATATAGAATCTCTCGTCACGGGATATACCAATGAAATCGGAGAACCCTGAGAGACAAGTGAATTGATTTGGCTTCTTGCCTCCCGTCGGTATCGGGAAAGACGATACCTCATATATTGTGAAGGCATTATCTTTCACCACAAGTGGCAGGCTAACATCAATATACAAATGGGAGTCACTGTTGAGGGCCGTTACGCCTGGAATGGCGTAAAAAGCACTTGGTTGGTCATACATCAACTTGAAATTCGGGTACTGCACACGCAGTAATCTGGCAACCTGTCTCATGGATTTATGTAACACATCAGGGGGGACTAAAATGGGAGATAACTTGTTTTCAGCGATGGTTTCTAAAGCAAGAAGGGTTGCCCGGGCTTCAGATTCTAATAACGTTAAAGCCTGAATGTGACCGATTTCAGAAACACTGGCATATGTGAAATCAGATAAAGACCTCAAAAGGAGCCGTTGGGCATCGGTCTGGACCTGCACAACTTCGAGTCTGTGAACAAGTGACTCGCTGTTGTGGAGAAGCCTGGCAATGTTCAAAGTATTATTTACCGACCCATCAGAAACAATGTCTAAGCGTTCGTTTGTAACTCTCACCAGCGAAGAGGTTTGGGTATGCAGGGTATTTAGATTTGTTTGCAAACGTTTGGAATTACCTTCCACCACGCTGACTCTCTTCATCAGTTTATTTCGTTGTTTGTCAGTGACCAAACCGAAAGCAGAACCGAGGAAGGAACCTACAAATGGTAGGAACGAACGTTTCTGTCGTCCGTTTTTGCGGGGTGGGGGCTGCGTGATCGGCCACAATTTCTTGATAGATCGCCAATAGCGATGGATAGGGTTAGTGAGAGAATCGTTAAGATTCCGATAAGCAGCAGTTAGGGAACCAAAGGTGGTACAAAACCTGTGGGTGATAGAAACATCTCGTCTTCGCCGGGGGGAGAGAACCAACGGAATTTCTTCATCACACATGCTGAACGGAGGCGTAGAAGCCGGTAGCTCAAGATGTGGGACGGCAAACGTGACTTGCCATGTCGCTGCACTGTTTGCAACGTAACCTTGCTTGGTCAGGAGGGCACCGACATTTGGGCGGCCCAAAACACTGACAGCAGATACCGTGGGTGCAAGCACCAGAAGGACCCAAATTGTATACATGACCCTTTAGAAGCGAGTACCCTGGCCCAAACGAGTCAAGCAATGAAAAGGGATAAGAGTGAATTCTTGGACGCGGACACTAGCGTTACACTTACTGAGGCGAAGGCGGGTTGGTCGCGGGGGACGTAGAGAACGGGACACGTGGCACTAGGATCTGGTTGCTGTGGAGTGGGAGGCGGGGGAGGAATATGTGGTGAATGTAGGGCAGGTGGAAATTGTGGAGTAATGGGGAGGAGGTGAGGTCTGCCGTTTATTGAGGCAAAACGAGGGAGGGGTACAGAAGGATCGGGAGAGACAGAAGCTGGTGGCGTATGTAAAGGGACAGAGGGGATTGGAAATGACGGGTCTTCTGTATCAAAAACGTTAGCCCATAAAGTTTTATCACTGGGGAGTGCGTCCAAAATGTCGTTAACTTCCTCATCCGAAAGAAAGGCTAGTGGTGGAGCATCAGGAAGGGTGATAGGAGTGTCTGCAGGAGTCATGACAGGAACATAGTCGTCTCACCTGGGGGGTGAACGATTCAATGATTAGTTATGTTATTCAGGCGTGCGGGGGTGAAAGAGGAAAATGAAAAACTGGTAGGGAAGCATGCCATCAAAGTCTGTGTAAATTGAATAGCACATGGTCAGGCAACGTAACCGAGGAGTAGAGATGAGATAATAACATGGTATAAGATACAAGAACACAGTCTACATCATAAGATAAGATCTAGCATCAAACAGCTAATAGCTGGGTGTCAACGTGCAGTCTAATATCGGCAGTAAAAAGGCAGTCGTCACTTCAAATAGATTCGAACAATGAACGTATAATTGACATAAGATAAATTACAGGGTTGGCGTGAAACGGCACTTAAGACTCGCATCAAGCAGTCAACTTAATAATAATTCAGCACAGTGTGCGTTAGAGCAATCAACAAACACAGCGTTATTAGTGGTGTGAGTTATGTAAAAGTGAAATCAAACATCCGGATCAGGCTAACCGTCGTAGTGTGTTGTCGAAAAATTGCTATCAAAACAGCCGTTGTAACCGTCACTCTGCGTAAATACTCATGAGCCTAAAAAAAAAATCGTCCATGTACCGGTACACATAAGGCAATCCGTCCATCATTAGTGGAGGAGTGCTCAAAAAATCATCGCAGCCTGTGTCCCGAGGCGCGGAATATATATTAATCATTACATCGCGTCTTACACCCGATCGCGCGGAATATACATAAGATACAGCCACCCAACGCCGTGGAATGCGCCGTCTTCACAACTCCATTACTGTTGTAGTACAGAGAGGGACAGTTTGAGTAATACAGCCAACCAACACCCTGTGGAATGCACTGTCTTCGTAAACCTATCGGTCCTTGTTTACGGTACAGAGAAGAAGCAGGAAACCAAAATACAACCATTGAACACCCCGTGTAATGCGTTGTCTACGTAAACTTTGTTTACTAGTTTACGGAATAAATGGGAATAAGAAACCAAAACGCAACCATTGAACACCCGGTGTAATGTGTTGCCTGCACAAGCTCTATTACTGCCTGTGGTATAAGTGAAAAATACGAATTCTCGATGCAAACTACAAAGCGCTCTATGTGATGCGTTACCTTCGCAAACTTTATTACTGTTTTGCGGTATAAGTGGAAAATAAGGAAGCCCGATGCAACCATCGAACACCCCGTGTGATGCGTTGCCTTCGTAAACTTAGTTTCTTCGTTTACGGAATTAAATGGAAATAAGAAGCCAAAACGCAACCATTTAACAACCCGTGTAATGTGTTGCCTTCGCAAATTTTTACTACTGTTTGCGGTATAAGTGAAGAATAAGAAAACCCGATGCAACCATCGAACACCCTGTGTGATGCGTTGCCTTCGCAAACTTTACTACTAGTTGCGGTATACGTGAAGAATAAGAAATCTCAATGTAATCATCAAACACTCTGTGCTATGCGTCGCTTTTGCAAACTATATTTACTGTTTGCGGTGAAGTAGTCATGGCTCAATCAACATATTCGTTCACAAGAGGACCGGAGGAAACACTCACGTTTTAGGCTACAACGCTGGAAGGTCGTCAAAGTCAAGTCAGAAGTCAATGTATAATCAGAGACACAAGTATTACTATAACAAAAGAAGGATCCACTGTATAAAATGAGAATACTCACGATAATGTGCAGTGGGACACAACTTTAAGAACTGGCCAGTCAGTAACACAAAAGTCAATCTAATATACGAAGTGCGGAGACCACAACGATGGAACGAAGCACGTAGGCAGGAGGAAGCTACTTGAAGGCGCGGATGCTGAAAGTGTCTGAGATGTCAGCGGAACCGCTATATCATCCAGCAGCATCGCGCACACAGCGTCCAATCCTGCGCACGCAGGTAACAAAGTGGTAGGCAGCCTGTCATGAGTCATGCGGGGAACAGAGGGAGACACACTAACGAGGAGAGAAGCCAATTTCACAGGGTCAATTAGTAAGGGTCCGATGGGCACAGATCAGAGTGCCACCAACAACGGACAAAAGGCCACATGGAAATGTGGGAAAACAGATGTCAATCGAATCATCATGAAGAACAAGGCTATACATAAATAAATTCTAATAAACCGACATAAACGGGGCCATACGAGGGTCATCAGAGTAAAGTACCCGAAAGGTTGCTTGTGAGACAAAGTGGGTTAGGATGTCTAAATTGGCAACATCGTGTACCAATCGATTTTCGGCTAAGGCAATTATAGCAGGCTGTTCGTAGGATACGAGAAGCGAGTCAACAAAGAATATGGAGACAATTATGTGTGGCTGAAGCAACAACTAAACACAACGAACAAGGGAAGGGATTTGTAAGAAACGACAAAATCTACAACAATACAACACCTAACAAACTAATCAATTCACTTTTTTCGTTCCCGGACAGTAGGGGGAGGGGTGGCAAGTACATCTGCCTGAGTCTTTTTTCCCAAGAAGGAAAACGGTTCCCATGTATTGTCTTTGGTACTATAATTTTTCCATTTAATCAAGTATTCCATTTCTTGCGAGCCTTTACGCTGTTTCAGAATACGCTCAATTTCATACTGCGTATCAGACTCGTCATCCGCGTCATCAGCATCAGAGTCGGGTGGGACGGCAGCTTGAGCCGGTACATCACTACCACCGGGGTCTGGTGGGTCATTCTCCGGCAAAAGGTCCGAGGGTGGGATTGCATCTGCCGGGAGGTCGTCACCCGGTGGATTGCCGTCTTCGAATTGCAGTGGGGAAACGGGGCGATCGAAACGCGTGATGCAAGGGCGAAATCTGTTAACATGAATAGAGGACTTGGGTTCTATATGGGTGTCACATGCACGTACTTTGAAGTTGAGTGGAGCAGTTTGCTCGATCAAGTAATATGGGCCACTGTAGGGGGATTTAAGCTTACGGCCAGGGACTTTGGTGGCGGGGGAGTAAATCCATACTTTATCACCAACTTGAAACTTCCAACCTTTATTCCGGGAATCATGATAAGACTTCATTTTAGCTTGCATGACTTCGTTATTTTCCTTCGCCCATTTGCGCGCGGTCTCAACACGTTCAAACATGTTGCGCACATAGTGCCTGACAGAGGGACTGGGGTGTGTAGGGTCGGGCAGGGATGTCTCAAACGGGTGTTTGGCGTCACGACCAGTCATTAAGAATAACGGGCTATACATCGTGGCTTGGTGTACCGACGATCGCATGGCAAACAATGCAGAGGGCAAGAACAAATCCCAAGAAGTAGGCTTATCATGGCAAAGTCGTGTCAGATTTTTAGAGATTGACTGAACGCTGCGTTCGGCCATTCCATTGCTACGAGGGCAGTAAGGCGTAGTCATGACCTTTCGAGCCTGCATCAATTTACACAATTCCTCTGCGATAACGCTAGCGTAACACCCACCACGATCGCTTACAATAGATTCAACATTTCCCCAGCGGCACCAAATATCTTCAAAGAGGCGTTCTGCCACCGAGACGGCTGACTGATCAGGGAGGGGAAAGGCTTCAGGGAAACGTGTGAGAGCGTCTTGAAAAACAAGAATATATTTGTTACCGCGGTCTGTTTTGGGGAGTGGGCCGATAAGATCAGTGTGAACCCGCTGGAAGGGGCGTGAAACAGGAATAGGGCGCAGGGAACCCTGTCTATTTTTTGGGAGTTTACTAGTTTTGCTACAAACTGGGCAGGACTGAACCCAGTTCATGATATCACTATGCATACCGGGCCAATAATATTTCTGGCGAATTGTAGAATACAATTTGTCAGTTCCCAAATGAGCACCCATTGAGCTATCATGAAAAGCCTCGAGTAAATCATGGCGGAGGGTGGGTGGGATAACCAGTTGAGTTTTGCAACGGTCCTTAGCCGGGCCCTTACCTGGGGTCACGTACAAATGAAATAAAACATCTTCTTGCAAGTAATAGTCGTCTACTTGTGCGAGGAGTTTGCGGGCCTCGCGCTGGGTAGAAGGGAGGTGGGCTGATTTGAAATACTTGATGAAGGACTGAAGGGAGGGATCAGCAGATTGTTTCACACCAATGTCACTGAAGGTGTACAAAGTGCCGGATGACTGGTTAAGATCAGACAAACATTGGGCAGCCTCATCGGGGGGGACCGGTTGAGGGTCAATATCGTAGGGCAAGTCAGAGACAGCAGCTAATTTAAGCTCTAGCTCCGGGGTGGGGCCCGGTTCCAACGGATACGTGCGGCGACTGAGGCTGTCAGCGTGCGGGATCGATTTCCCTTGTTTGTGGACAATCTCATAACGAAATTGTTGGAGGGTCAACATCCACCTTCCCAGGCGGCCTTTAGGTTCAGAACGAAATAGCCACTGTAGGGCAGAATGGTCAGTCACGATAGTGAATTTCTCGTATTTAAGATACGGCTCATGTTGTTTACAAGCAGCAATGATGCTGAGGCATTCCCGCTCGGTGCATGTATAATTTTGCTCAGCGGCTCGGCCACCATAAGCAATGACACGCTCGGAACCATCCTGTAATTGACTTAAAACGTTCCCGATCGCAAAAAGACTGGCATCTGTTGTAATAATGAATGGGTTATCGGGTTCAATGCGGGGGAAAGCTAGTATCGGAGCCGATACCAATTTCGCCTTGAGAGAGTCAAAGGCAGCCTGTTTTATTTTATCCCATTCAAATGTGCTCTTTTTACTGGTGAGAACATTAAGCGGCTGAGCAATTTTCGCATATCCCTCCACAAACCGACGATAATAACCTGACAGTCCCAGAAAGGCTCGTACATCTTTGCAAGAGGTGGGCACAGGGTATTCGTCAACAGCCGTAGTTTTCGAGGGATCCACTTCTATACCATTTTTAGATATGATGTGACCGAGGTATTTAACCTGTTTTTTCGCGAAAAAACATTTGTCAGTGCGGAGCTTCAATTTAGCCTTGCGGAAACGCGTAAAAACTCGCGTAAGATCGGTCAAATGACGCTCGAAAGAAGGGCTGTGGACCAGGACATCGTCCAAATATATGAGACAGAGGTCAGAGAGGCCCTGTAACACAGTTTCCATGAGACGTTGGAAGGTTGGGGGTCCGTTGATGACACCAAACGGGAGACGTTTATATTCATAAAGACCACGATGGGTGATGAAAGCGGTCAGGGGTCGGGAGTCGGGGTGAACGCTCACTTGGTGGAACCCGCCCATGAGGTCAAGTGTGCTTATGTGTGTTAATCTACGAGCTCCCAAGCTGTCCAGGGTGTCCTGAATATGCGGCAACGGAAAAGAGTCAGGCACGGTGACTTCATTAAGCTTCCGAAAGTCTATGCACATACGGTACGAGACAGTGCCGTCTTGGGCTGGCTTCTCAACTAGAACGGCTGGGAAAGCCCACGGACTGTTGGAGGGACGAATAATGTCTTTATCTAGGAGGCGTTGTACCTCTTTGTCTATAATACCCCGTTGCTTATAACCGGCACGGTATGGCCGTAGCTTAATGGGACTAACCGACCCTTTGAGATAAATAGTATGTTGTACAACATTTGTGTCACCGAACTCGCCATCACGGGTCGTGAATATGTCGCTAAAAGACGAAATGAGACGTTTCAGGGAGTCTTTCTGGGTAGATGACAGATCAGAATTTGTAAGGTCAATTTTGTGATGGGGGTCTGGGTCGGCAGTAGATGCCGAAATGGGAGCTAATTCTATATCATTTGCGGCGTCACCGGCAGGGGCTCCCCATGTGAGGTCCAAAGTGGGGAGTTCTTGCGGCTCAGAACCAAGGGGAATGGGGTCGAAATAGCCGACTGCAACGCCCTTTGGTAAGGTGACAGCATTATCGGCCATATTCATTAAACGTACGGGCACCCTCTGATCGTCATGGACAGTAGCAAAAACTCTTGCCATGGCAGCCTCAGGGTAGGAGGGTAATTCACCATCCATAGTGCAAACACCCAAAAGGCCAGACAGATTACTAGGTTTGAGGCGAGCATGAGTTATAAATTCAGACTTGGCAGGGATTCTGATTGTTTCAGACAGACGTAATTTCGGGGATAATTTAAAGGCAACACCGCGTTGAGCGAAGTCAAGGACTACGCCATAAGCTGTAAAAAAATCGCGCCCCAGTATAACGGGATATTGTAAGTCAGGGACCACCTGAAAACAGACAAGACACTCTTGATCTCCGATGAGTAGGTTAAGATGGGTTTGAAAGTGGATAGGGACTGAGCTGCCCTCTGCAACCACAACAATCTTGCTGGCAGAGGCTTGTCGTGGGAATGAGTCGTCAGGACAGAATGCATGTACGGAGGCAAGCGTGATGATGCTACGTTGCGCTCCGGAGTCTAATAAGGCATCTATGGTGCTAAACTTGGTTTTTGTCGCGATGCGGCCATCAGAAGAGAGGGGGAAGAATTTTATATCATTGTTCAAAAGGGTAGGGGGATCTAGTGGTACAGAAGCGGGGCAGGCGGAGACCAAGGGATCGTCATGTAAGTCAAGGAATGAGGGGACATCTTTGCAAAGTAACAGTGAACCTCGTTCAATATGTCTGATTTACTATGGTTTATTGCGATATTAAACGAATTACTACTCCTATCACGTGGCTCACGGGGCGGGACAGGAGTTAGTAGTTTTCCTGCCGATATTGAGGCCTACTGTCCTGTCTTGGCCCAGAGCGGCGTTGGTCATTGAAAGGGGGGCGGCTCGAATTATATCTACCATCGTTTCCCTGCCTGTTGTTTGAATAAGGTCTATTTTGGGATGGGCGCAGACTGTTTCTACCGTTATTTTGGGGCGGGGTCACGGGAAGCACGGAATTTATCGGGGCAGAAGATAGACAGGTGAGAGTCCCGTCCACAGAAACTGCAGTCATGGCGCGCCTTGCAATCTCTGATCCAATGACCAGAGTTTCTGCAGAAAAAACAGAAGTAGTCGCCCTCCTCTGGACGGTTGCCAAGCCTATGTAGCCCTTTCCCAACATCTGCGACCTCTTCACGGAGGGCAGCCAAAGTGGAGGATTGTTGTGCTAAAAACTGAGACGTGGAGTCGGGTGGTGAATCTAACCCATTTAAAGTGATGGAGGAATCACTAGTCATTGTACAAACTGTTTCAGCTAATTTAATTTGTTCAATGGTGTCATCAAGTGTTTTAGGCGACTTCCCCACCACAAAAGCTTTGAGACTAGGGAGGAGACCCCTAACCAATATTTTCTTAGTCTCCATGTCATCTTTTTGCAACCTCTGGCACTGACTGAGGACATCATTGATGTACGTTTCAGCAGATTCTTTCTTTTTCTGACTTCTAGCATCCAGAGATTGCTCGAGCAGCCAAGCGTTCGTCTCACTGCCGAAAAACTTGACAAAAGCTGCATAGAAGGAATCCCAAGAGCTAGTGACATCTGGGGGCAGGGAAAGGTACCAAACGTCTGCTGCGCCATGTAGCAACATGCGACAAGCGGGCACTTTCAAATCTGCGGGGGTATGGGAAAGTTGGGTGTAAGTAAGGAATTTGTTCATAAAACGGAGGGGATCATCCGTGGATCTACCATAAAATGGAGGGGGGAGAAGCGACTTAGAACCTTGTCTCTGTTGGTGGATCTTGTTATCTTTCCACTGTGCATTCAACATGTCTACAATGTCAGTCTGAGCACCGGCAATATCAACGCTACGCAAGTGGTCTATAATTTGATGTAGCATCTCTTGTACATTCTCACCTTCAGCCATCTCTACCGAGGGGGATCGGGAGCGATCAGGGCCCGAATTATCAGAATTAGCAAACTTGATAGGCGCTTTCGGTATGGGGAAAGCCTCTCGGTCGCTCTCTGCGACGAGGAAGGGGCCAAATTGAACGTCCGAATCTGAGTCGGAGTCAGATGAGGTAGAAGCGCGAGGGTGAAGCGGAGAAGTGCTGCCTGTACTGGCAGATGTATGAGACAAAGGAGCCTTGCTACCACTAAAAGACGGGGAGGTGTGCACACCAGAAGAAGAGTTGAGATCTGACAAGGAAGGACTAGAGGGGGGTTCCACGCGTACGGAACCACTCACGAGGTCATTTTGCTTCTCGGAGGAATCTTGGAAAAGTAAATCAAACTCACCTGCAGATGTAGAATCGTCTTCAGCTAGCGGAGGATCACGAGCCATTTGCAGCTTGGTGGAAAGCTTTTTAGAAGACCGGAGCAACATAGACTTATATTCAAGTAACAGGGCGGCAGTCAGGATCTCCATACAGTATCAGCAACGCTCAAAGCCATGGATCGATTCGGATATTCTCCACCATATTGTTACCCACTAATGGAGAGTATCCGTCGTTGGGGGACGTGGACGGGGGATCAATACTCTACCAATTAGATAGATACTCTAATCTGTCCTACTCTATCGTACTGTACTGTACTTGTTAACCATAGCTCGCTGACTCGCTGGCTGTGAGTTTGGGCACGGATCCTAGCTATCATGTCATACCCTCATATAAATGACGGGAAGTAAGGACTGCAGACACAGGATATACACAGTGTAATAGTTACCTTTATTCAGTGCTGTGATCCCTACTTGTCTGGCTAGGCCGGCATGGCAATGAGCGAGGCATGTGAATTACCAACTTTGCATGATACTTATGAAACCCTGAATATATGCTAAACACCCAAGTCTATGTGGTCATGATACTGAGAGTCATGGATCTTCCGTGGCAAGTGGTCGTTGATCTCCTTCTTGGCTCCTAGACTGGGGTCTGACTCTGTGCTCTGCGTGACTGCCCTGCATCTACTTCTGAACTGCGGTCTGAACCCGGATCCACGGTTGCGCGTCTCTTTTAAGGGGCCACTCCGCGTCATCTGTGTGGGGTTGCCTACGTGGCTTCCTCACGCGTCATCAGATGGACTCGTCCTGCCTGCGTATCTAACTTCGGCTCGTCCGTCTTACACGTGACTTTCACGGAGTGGTGGTTATGGTGACTCATCAACCATCAGTATCGTGCGTTATTGTCTATGAATGTTTATGTATTTCTGAGAGTCTCTGGGTGTGTATTCTATATCCTACAATATTGAATTTATGTATATTATTTGGCTGTTAAATCTAAATTTTATGTTAAATTTATGTATATGAGTTAACTGTTATAATGAATTTATGTATAAATGAATCCGTGCTCTGTATATCATAAGATTATATTAATTTGATTTGTATGCAAAAATTATATGAATGAGTAAAAATGTGGAGAAAAAAAGAATTTTCAAATGTGCTTGTTTTACTGGTGCCTTTGGTCCACACTCTGTGGTTAAAATGTTTACTCCTTAGCTCTGGAAGGGCAAGGGGTGTATTTTCATTTAATTTTAATCGTATATTTTACAAGGCTTCCAGATGGTAAAAGCCAATAAAGAAGAACTGACATCATGAAATGACTCAAAATTAACACACAAAAATTGACCTAACTTTTTTTCTAATAAAGATATAGACAGTTGTTTTTCCATGGTCCAGCCATTGGTATTGGATTGGACTGTATCTGAGCATTTTGATTCTTCTGTTGACATACTGTTACATACGGATTGTGCCTATGGGGACATGTGCAGGGGATGTGATCTACTCGCTGGCTAAGTGAGCTGGGGCCTAACCTAGCTGCCTAACTCTAACTATCTGCTGGGAGATAAGAAGGACTGCAGACTCAGCATATACAATGGACAATAGTCGTCTTTATTTGGTGCTCGTATACACTAGTCTGGCTAGGGAAGGTATGGCAAGAGTGTGATATATGAAATATCCAAATGCTGATAACTAAATGACGTCCTCAGGCTTGGTGGCACACCCAAAGTCTATACAAGTGGCAGTCACGAAGTTGAGTGTCATGGATCTTCTAGGCAAGTGGATTCTGCTCCTCGAGTAACAATTTCTGGGCCATTATAAAGGAATCCATGTGCATCAGCAACTTTATTACAGATGTGAAAGAAATATTTAACAAAAATCAAAACAATGATGAACTGGATGAATTGTTAATTCAATACAATAAATTAATCAATATCTTAGAAAAGCATGCACCAGTTGTTGAGAAAACCATAAATAAAAGAAAACCAGCATCATGGCTCTCTGAAAATATAAATGGCACAAAAGAACATTAGAAAGAAACATGAATAGAACGGGTCTTAAAACTGATAAAATACAATGTCAAAAACAACATCTCACCCCCTAAAGCCCCTAAAAAATCAATCAAGAGCAGGAACTTTAGGGGCTTGGATCTTCAATCCCTGAGGAATGACATCAAATCACTAACTAGTACAAACTCATCATGGGAACACTTATCCCTACATGAAGGCCCCGGGCCATGGCGCAGTTGGTTAGAGCGCCAGCTTAGTAGCGCCAGTTCCTCTGTGGTGATCCAAAGGTCGTGGGTTCGATCCCCGGCCGTGCTGAGATTGATCTCGTGATTCAATTTCCCTTATGAGCTGAGGCCCGTGCCTAAAGGGTTAACCCGTTGTCCTTGTAAATCTGTGACCAGGTGGGTTGTCATGTCAAGGACCTGTGACATGACAATTCAGTGAGGCAGCACTTTATCTGCTACAAGTAGGTCTTCCTAGATGTTACATTAGGAAGCTACAATGCCTTCAACACTCAGCAGCCCGGGTAGTAGGAAAAATCAGGAAATTTGATCACATCTCAGGAAAACTGAGGGAACTACATTGGCTCCCTATTCATGCAAGGATCGATTTCAAAATCCTTCTCATGACCTGGAAGGCCCTGAATGGTATGGCGCCGCCTTACTTGCGTGATCTACTCCTAGTGAAACAGGACAAAAGATGATGGAACCCACTTGCTAGTTCCCAAGACTCGGTTGAAGACAGTGGGCGACAGAGCCTTTTCATCTGTCAGCCCCAGACTTTGAAACTCTCTTCCAAGTGATATCAGGATTAGCACCTCAGTCACTCTGGATCCAAAATCTGAAAATGAAACAAAAATATCACACAAAGAAATGAAATTTTAAAAATGGAGAAATTCCATCTGAAATTATGGTTGGTGAGTCAAACATTTCAAGACCTAATAAAGTCAAAGTTTTAGACATAATCTTTGATCAAGAACTTGCCATGAAACAACAAATTAAGAAAATGTGTAAAAATGTCTATATGTAAAAATGTTTATATGTAAAAAAACCTTTCACAAATTAGGAGCTGTGTAGATGAAAAACTGCAAACACTCTTGCACATGAATTTGTTACATCAACGTTAAATTATGGAAATTCCCTGCCAGCAGGAATGCCAAAATCTGATATAGCCAAATTGCAAAAAATGCTTAATGCTGCAGCCAGAGGTGTGGGAAGATCAAGGAATAATGACCACATAAAACTCATGGACTTGCATTGGTTGCCGGTGGAGGCTAGGATTGATTTTAAGATAGCACTACTGACTTGGAAGGTGGACAATGGCTATGCACCTGAGTACCTTTCGCAGCTTCTGATACCTAAGAGTGGAACAAGAGATTTCTGTTATGAGTGAACTCATTGAGTACATATCAACACATTAACTCCCTCTGAAACTAACATCCTACCGGACTACTTTCCATATGACTTCTCCAGAAAAATGTGCTCCACTCCAGTAACTGATTTTCTTTACAATTCTCTGTTTTATGAGTTCGAGTTAAATATATAAAATGTGCATGGACATTATATGACACACCTCATATTCAACAAAATTAACAACATGCTAACCTTAAATACCTACCTGCAGAGAATCAACTAGAAAATGGTTAGATTTAAATGAGAGATGAGTTAAAGATATCTGTTTCTTTTGATCTATTTGCATTACTATTAATATCATTGTAGACAAACATATTTTTGGAAAATTTTACTCTACAAATTTAACTTTGGCTGTCATGTGAAATAACTGAATATCCCTTTATAAAATAACTTGACAAAGTGATAAAGATGTTGACTATTTGTGTGATGTATCAATGAGAAGTTCAAATCATACTATTCAACATGGCCCAGTGGGTAAAACATGTCTCCCATGCTAAAGGTCTGGGGTTCGATTCCCTCCAGGAACAAGTATTTTTATGTTTTTTATTCATGCTGAAACTGAAATCTTCATTTTGATTATATTTTGTTGAGATAGAAATTATAAAAAAATAATGACTTTATACAATAAACAAAGGCGAAATTTTCATGTTGGGATCTTTTTAGTGCAAAATGAAAGTCAAAACACTTAAAATGTGGGTTTTTTTCTTTTTTTTTCTTTTTTCTTTTGCAAATGTAGAAAATACAAAAACATTAGCAAAGCAATGGAACAATTTCAATTTTCATACAATGCTGTGACTTCACGTTTTCTACAGTACTGACACATGGTGATACTGCATGGCTCAGTGGTTAAGATGTCTGTCTTCTCTGCTAAATGTCCAGGGTTCGAATCCTGGTTAGGAAAAGTATTACTTTCATGCCGAAGGTGAAATCTCGATATTAGGGTTCTGTTTGAGTGATATGTACTTCAGAAAACATAAATTGATTTATCTATTGCAAATACAGAAGAATATAAAATAATAAAAATGACTTGTTACCAAAAAAAAAGATGAAATCTTTATATTGGAGTTCTTATTGAGAAATTTTCATATCACAAAAATATAAATTTTATTTTGTTTTGATTTGATTTGATTTTTATTTTATTTTGCAAACACAGAAATAATGAATAACACTGACTTGATATAGTAAACAAAAATAAAATCTTCCTACTGGGGTAATATTTGAGCTATATGCATGTCAGAACATATGGAATTGAATATGTTTGTTGCCAAAATAGAAATATAATAATTAGTAACTTTATGCAGAAAACAAGCATGAAATCTTCATATTCCAATTTTATTTTAGTTTAGACAACAACAAAAAAGAATTATAACATGGATCCAATTTCAAGATTTTATCATTGACTTTAAACTTCGAATAAGTTGATCATGATGCCAACCTTGAGCATCTATGAATATATCCAGTGCAATGCAATAGTTCCAAGTGTTTCAGTGTCTCACAGGTCTGATGATATGCTTTGACCTTATCTCATGGAAAGATTGCTCACTCAACATTTTGCCTGGATACACATTTAAAAATAAAAATGGACTGTACCTATCCAAGGTGTTGTTACAATTCATCAACCCTTAATACATACCTGCAAACAATTCTCATTCTTAAATGCATTCAATCAGATTGGTATATTATATATTCCAAAACCATATTCAAGATCTTCAAAATGTGGAGTTCAATATTTGACCATTACAGGGACTGACAGGATGGAAATCAACAGGTCACATGTCACCTTTATGTTCATTTCTCTGTTGTCCAGTGAGATCAGCCAACAATGCATGTATTCATATGTGCAAAAATAGTTTCACAGTTGTTTAAACACTAGTAACAATAAAGAATTAGAATTTCTATATTTGAAATAAGTTCAAATAGTGCAATCATTATTTTAATTATCAAATAAAACCACAATTTGATTAAAGAAACATGTGTAGTAATAATGCTCAGATGTGTGTTCAGTGATTTGCCCACTATTTTTGACATGTGAAAGTGACCACACACCCGACGAATCTGAATACTAATCTCAGCAAGCAAATGTTCCCAGCAGGACGCCAGCTCAAATTTTTAATCTCTACCGCTGGTACCCTTACCTGAGACTTTCCTCTTTTTGTCAGGTATGTTGGCTTAAGGGAAAAACACGTAATTACATATTTGCTCAGTATAACCATGGCGTAAACTGTCTTTTGCTTTTTCAAGTCTCGCTATAAGGTTCATGATTATCAGCTGTGATGGGAGTGTGCCTGGGTTAGGCTAACCTTGAAGTAGAATGAATGGAGTTATAAGATCAAAGGTGCAATGTGTGTTACCGCCGATCCATTGTGTCTTATCACGCCAAAAGAGCCAAAGGCCTGAAATTGTGAAATGGTGTTTTTATGACCCTTTCAGCTGCTATGGCCATATCAGGTCGACTTTCGAGCCTTTTACCCATTGTGAAAGTAACACTGCCGGCAGTGGGAGTCGAACCCACCTCCCATCCTCCACTCATTTAACTAACAAAAGCACAGATCCTACATCTACCAACTGTGCTAGTAGGGTTGGTCTCCAAAGGCCTGAAGAATATGATGTCATTTAATTAACGTTAGCGGAACAGGGACACTTCATACAGAGGATCACAACTGTATGAAATGTGTTGTTGACTGTTGATAAGATACCAAATCAGTATGACGTCACTGACGTCACGCCATTGCACCATCAAATTTCATCGAATAGCCATTGCACCATTCTGACATCATTGCTCCTTCAACTACATGAAATAGTACACCATTATAACCCAGTTTAGAGCGGAAACACAAACATTATTTAGTAATATTTTGTGACCAATCCATTAGCCAGTAGATGCTGCATTAGACCTCATCACTGCCAAGTGATATACAAAATTAGTAGATAACAAAATATCATATTTCTCAAAAGTTCCGATGATTTTTATACTAAACTGAGAACATTTACAAGCTTAATTATCAAAAATTAAGAACAGGTTCACTCAAAATATTGTTTTATTTAGTTTAAATTGAAATATCTAACTTTCTTCGGGTTGAGTCAAAAATCGAGTCAAAAATTACCAAATGGTGTCAAAAGATTACATATATTTGAATTATTTTATTCACAAAAACACAAATTACTTGGGTTATTAAAAGGTAATTAGCATTTGACACATTAAATCGTTTTGTAGTTAACACAAATCAATCATCATGCACTTTGTCATTTTTGGGAGTTCAAATTTGGGGGACATGAATTTTTTTGGCAGGAAAAAACAATTTTGGAAGACATTGTTCCACCAATCAAAAAATAATATCGCGATTGAAATTTTCTATTTTTTTTTCACTCATTTTGGAAACACCTATTTAATTCTCTACTCAAAGTGTAGACGATTCCATAACGTTTTAGAAACGAATCCAAATCATACACCCAATTTATTCATACACGTAGGCCAATTCTGTAAACTTACACAATGTTCACTTGTAGTTTACATTAGCAACGCATTGGGAATCCCATACAATGCATAATACAAAATCTTTGTTCTGATTTTTTATTCAAATCTGCAAATATTTGCGTCCATTCTAATTACAGAGCATTTGCCCAGCAAGGCGATTCACATTGATGCAACAGTTTTAGGTTTTGCAGTTATTGAAAAATGTCTAATATACATATCAACTTGGAGGGCTTGCAGTGAATAGCCTATTCGATTAAAAATATCCATATTTTACCATTAGATTACCAAAAACCTAATATTCATTATGAAATGATAATTTTTCTTTAAATCTAAAAACCTAAAAATAGCTCAAACATTTGCAGTACCACACATTGGTTCAAAGGGAACCTATCCCATTGTTCCAGAAATATGAGTGTTCGAGAAAACAAAACATGCCAAAAACAATAGACTTTAGAATATCAGAAACAGAGATATAGCTCATCTTTATCTGTAGACCTCTACGTGAGGGAAACAGTCATAATAGATGCCCATGTAAGCAATTACAACTGCTATTAAACCAATTGTGGGTTGCAAATGATGCAGAATTTATTGATAAAAGTGCAATAAGAAGGACCAAGTATCCTATCCATTATACCATAAATAAGGGCCATGGCGCAGTTGGTAGTTAGCTTTTTAGCATCAGTTGCCCTGCGGTGATTTAAAGGTTCGATTCTCAGCCTGATCTACATAGGGAGGTAGGAGCACAACCTACCTCTGCCAATAAACCTTGTGCTTTGCTTCCAGTTATTCTGCACACAGCCCCGCAATTGGTTGCCTCTTGCTCTTGTACAATGACCCAACCATAAACATATACATGGCCATTTCATTTGTAATTTGGAATGGAACATTTATAATTTCAGGGAGGGAATTAATTGGAAATATCTGGTCCATAAACTGAAACATTGCTATATCAGTATGTTTGTTTTTTGGGTGTTTACATCACTTTCAACAGTCATTTCATGATGAGACCTGATATATTAGCCCCAGAAAAGAAGCTTGTATTGGGTGTGGTCTCATAAGTCTGACTCGAAAAGACATTTCTGACCTTGCAGAGCCTGGTTTCAACCTAGTTTCAATAAAATTTGCTATCGTATCTGTCTGGTTCACAGCAAAACGCGCTCCATGTGAAAACCATGTGAAAACCATGTGAATCTTGGCAGTAAACGAGTCGCATGGAAACCACATGGGTTCAAGCCATGTGGTTTCCATGTGATTTCCATGTGGTTATCATATGGAAATGAGCTCCATGGAAACCACATGGAAATTTTCTGGTGCTTTTTGTGTGGTTTTCATATTGCCCATTGAGGGCCTCTGTTAGTATGACTGCACAAGGGAAACATATTTTTAGGAGAAAAATAGCTCTTCCAAATGCATGTGTTGGGGGAAAAAAGAATGACATTATTGTGGAGTTATGACCTACTTACATATCTAATAAGTAAACAAAGAAGGCAGCAGCTGAAATATGATATGATTTGGCATGGAATAGACTCTCTAGAATGTGCGTCGGAAAGAACTTGAAAAATGGGATATTTTGGTGCACAAAGCATGCCAATCGGACTAGTTTTAGGAGAGGTATTACTTATTTTATGAAAGCTGAACAGCACTGCAGCTTGAGTTACACATGATTTCCCTTCCAGGTTGCTGTGAAACCCTTTATATATTATGCATGGACGGGTCTATATTTGCTCGGGAGTTTATGCCAGGCCATGCAAAGTTTGATCTCTTGTTACAATTCCTCAAATGATCCCGTGAGTTAACCCGAAATTCCTGTAAACCTGAGATCGAGTGAGTTGTCAAGCGCCTACGACGTGACTATTCAGCGAGGCAACGCAATATTTCACTGGGGGGATACTGGATTTGGTAACTGCAGTTACCGAATCAAAATGGCAGACCCTGCACCAGGTGAGAAATCTCAGCAGCTTGTTTTGAGGGTTATATCGCATACTGTGTCACTGTTCTGTGTTCCTTGTTAGAGGTAAAAGCAATAAAATAATATCTGATGCAACAGGTAGTCAGGACAATGGCTTAAATTTCTGATTTGGGCCATGTTGTTTTGTCTTGAGATTCGGTAACTATGATCAGTGTATGTCTAAAGATTCGGTAACTGAGGTGTCATGATTTGGTAACTGCGCTGTGGGTCCTCACTTATCAGATGCTTATTGAATACGATCATCATTGTTTATCACTGAGAGGGACTTGATCTTAGAATATGGGCTTACTCCAAGTCTGAGCATCCCATTTTTATTTTACTTTAAACACATAATCACTTTACTATCCCAAAATAATTTCAGGTTATTAGATCGTATATAGATCTAAAAATCAGCAGGTTCATGCATTCAGCTTTATGGATATGCATTTCATTAAATTGTGGGGCAGTTAGAGAAGTGTACAACATATAACACATGGTTCACTGGTTTATTTTGTTTCATTTGACACAACTGTCAGTAGCTTAAAACATGGATGCTAGAGAAGCAAATTTAGTAAGTATTTAAAATAAATCTCAATAATTTAATCTATTATTTCCTGTACCACACCATTTCAATAAAGTTGTATTTGAATGATCACTTGCTGTATGTTGTCACAATCTTCGATGCTTTGATATTACTGGAGTACCATGGAATCTTTGCATCAAGTAGATGGTATTTATATATGTAGATACTCCTAGGATAGCCCCAGCTTGGGCTGTATGGGATTAACGTTAGGGGGAACAGTGTCTTCTAAAGTTCTTTTTTCCGACCAAAAAAGTCATTTGAACCCCCAAAAACAACATGGTGCAAGATAATTGCTTAGTATAAAGATAACTACAAAATGGATTTCAACCTTAAATGTAATGTTTCTTTTCATTTGGTTTTTAATTTGTTTTTAAAAAGTTATCATTTTAATCATTTTAGATTTAAAATTGAAATAAAAATCAGAAGATAGAGCTTACTAAAAAACAGTTTTGGGAATAACTACACGAGCAATCTGCAGAACTAAGGCATTAATCTTTAGCTAGAATGATGTTATTTTGTTTAAATAGATAGGATTTGAAAAGATGTCTAAGAACTCAAGTAATTTGTGTTTTTGTAAATAAAATGATTCAAAGAAATGTAAATTTATGACAACATTTGGTAATTTTTTACTTGAATTTAAAGAAAGTTAGGTATCTCAAGATATAGACCATTAATCAAAATTCCCTCTATTCAAACTAAATAAAATAATAATTGGTTACATTTTGGTAATTAAACTTGCAAAACTTCTCAATTTTGTCATAAAAAGTGTGGGAAATTTTGAGAAATATGATATTTTGTTTACTTCATTTTTGTATCACTGGGCAGTGATGAGGTCGAATGCAGCAGCAACTGGCTAATGGATTAGTCATATAAGATCACTAAATGATGTTTTCATGTGTATATATCATCATTGATCCCCTCTCGACAGAAATATGTTACCTATTTAGCTTACTTTGGTATGTTACGAAGGTGCACTTTTTCATGTAGTCGAAGGAGCAATGACGTCATAATGGTGCTTTGGTTATTTATCAATGAAATAGTGACGTCTTACTTGTTTGTACCCTAGCAACCATCAACAACACATTTCATACAGCTGTATGAAGAGTCCCTGTTCCCCCTAATGTTAATCAACTTGAGACTAAACCTTGTGTATTCAATTTCGGCATTGAAACAGACTTTTGACAAGGAATAATAATTGTGAATTATCTTGACTTCTTGAATAACATCTAACAAATCTAAATTTTGTTGACATATAGGAGAAAAATAATTTTGTTCATAGATGATTAATGATTATTAAGACATCATATCTTGTTGAAAATCATTGCTAATGCATTTATACTGGACATGAAACTTGTATGAAAGTAGAATAATGTCATATTTCATCACCTGTTTGATCCAACTAATCCACACTCCCGTGTTATATTATTTAATTTGCAGGCCATGGGCCGTGGCGCAGTTGGTTACAGCGCCAGCTTATTAGCACCAGTTCCTCTGTGGTGATCCAAAGGTCGTGGGTTCGAACCCCGGCCATGCCGGGATTGAACTCACGATACAATCTCGCACATGAGCTGAGGCCCGTGCCTAAAGGGTTAACCTGTTGTCCTTGTAAATCTGTGACCGGGTGGGTTGTCATGTCAAGGACCTGCGACATGACAATTCAGCGAGGCAGCACTATATCTGTTACAAGTAGGTCTCATCACGAAATGACTGAAATAATGTTGAAAGTGATGTAAAACCCCAAACAAACAAACAAACAAACAAATTATTTAATTTGCAAACACCTTATTAATATTCACCATAAACCAAAGTGAATTGATCTATATATTTTGGTTCCAGTGGTTTCATCTAATTCTTCTTTCCAAATGCTAAAACGCAAATTCTGGTGGTTGGATTCAGCATGGTGGAATACATTTAGTTATGTTTTACCAGTTTTTGTGCAATGGTAACACATAACGGCTGAAAAAATGAACATGTTATATCATAGTTACAGTTACAATGAACATTGCAGCCACCGGATTGCAACACATTATACATCCCTGCAGTCATTATACAGAGCATATTGTTCTGGTAACTTTACTACTAATGTTTGCTTATAAGTACAAATTAACATTGATATTTTGTTGGCATACACATATGGCAGTTACCAAATCATTCAACAGTTACCGAATCATCTACATGGAGAAGACTACAGTTACCGAATCATGCGTGTGCAGTTACCGAATCATGAGTGAAACTACATTCCCTCTTTTCCACATTACTCGTAAAACTATGTGAATCATGTTGGTTATACTGTATTTATATACTATACTGAAGCACTTGGTCATGGCAGCAGTTATCATTAACCCCAGGAAAGATGAAAAACAAGCTGCTGAGATTTCTCACCTGGTGCAGAGTCTGCCATTTTGATTTGGTAACTGCAGTTACCAAATCCAGTATCCCCCCAGTGATATTTGCTAAAAGTACATCTCGTCATGAAATATTGTTGATATGATGTTAAAACATTACCCTCCACAGCAGGATTTCTCTATTTTAACAGTCCCTGCCACCAAAGCTATAAATGTGCACACAGAATCCAACGCAACTTTTGTGAGTAAGGCAAGTATTTATGACTCGGGGATTTCCACACTTTGAATGAGATCAAAAACAGGGCACTGACTGCAGAGGTAGTATTTGAATATTACCTATGTAATGCAGAGTATAAAAACACAAACAATTCTATCATAAACGAGCTAACTCAAAACGAGTTGATGAAGGCATGGAGCCAAAACCATGGCATTCGTTAATTTAAAAAAAATGTCCTCGGGAATAGTGCCTCGTGGTGTTTTGTTATTAAAAAATAGTATTCATATTTAGTAAAATAAATACAAACTAGCCCATTCATGGCGTTTTTCTTTAAAGAGAAAGTTCCTGATTTGGAGGAAATCTCACTGGAAACCCGATGAACAGTTTGTGCTTGGGGAGCATTCACACCTTTTGTTTGGATTTGACTTGAATGTCTTAGCCAAGCTGTGAAAGCACTAAAACCAATATGGCTTAAATTTGATCGACCATAAAGCACATCTATTTGATATCTCATCAAAAGACCAGCGGGACCAAAGTAGCTAGGTGCTGATGCCAGGCATCGGACCGTGGCGCAGTTGGTTAGAGCGCCAGCTTATTAGCACCAGTTCCTCTGTGGTGATTAAAAGGTCGTGGGCTCGATCCCCGGCCATGCCGAGATTGAACTCATGATTCAATTTCCCATATGAGTTGAGGCCCGTGCCTAAAGGGTTAACCTGTTGTCCTTGTAAATCTGTGACCAGGTGGGTTGTCATGTCAAGGACCTGCGACATGACAATTCAGTGAGACAGCACTATATCTGCTACAAGTAGGTCTCATCACGAAATGACTGAAATAATGTTGAAAGTGATGTTAACCCCAAAACAAAACAAACAGGTGCTGATGCCATGGTTTTGAGTTTCAATTTCCAAACAAATTCCCATGGTAAACTTTCTAGTTATACCTTACAATCGTTTTGCACTATTAGTAGAAGTACACATCATTAAACTTCGAAGGGGCCAACATCGAAGTTTAACTGGTGAAATGTCCCCTTGCGTTACACAATATGTATGGCCTGGGGTTGCCAGAACTTTTGCCGACGTTGAGAGAACCCTAGGCAATTAGTGCTCAACACATGTATTGTATTAATTGTTTTTATATATATATATATATATATATGATGACTTTATGGGTATAAAGTTGCTTAAAGGTGAGCGAGGTATGGGGGGGACTCCAAGTGTCAAGCCGAGCCGCCCAGCTAATTGCAATTTCAAAGCAAGCACGCATATATAAGAAGCTGCATTTCCCTGGCTCGGCCTCTTAGTCTCTCCTGAACGTTTTCCCTCCATCCCGCCCTAATACTATATTTGTAACTATATATTAGCTCAATACCCAATTATATAAAGTAGAACTATATGTCAACTGTATTGGGATAATGGCCAAGCCAGCTGACAACTGTTACAGTGGATCCAGTTGTCAGCCTGTATATATATTTGTTTATTATGTATTGTTTTGATTGATTGTTTTATACTATGTCCTGAGGTCTGTTGACTGCTGCAATTGTTACAGTGGATCCAATTGCAGCAGCACAGTCAACATTCCTCCAAAATGTGGTGGTAGGCAGATTTATTTGTAAGTAGGTTTAAATTTGCAAATAAATCATTTATATGCAACTTTATATATACCGAGTCGTCTTGCTTTAAATATATATATATATATATATATATATATATATATATATATATATATATATATATATATATATATATATATATATATATATATATATATATATATATATATATATATATATATATATATATATAGTGCTAGATGCAGTCAGGATTATTCAGAATTACGACGCCCCCTGGATGGGTAAAACTGACCTAGCAGCAGCTTTTCAGAGTGTTAAAGTGTCCCCTGGTGACAGGCACTTGCTGGGATTTGCATGGCCTGACTCCACCGGGAGTGAAAGGTATTACCAAATGTCTTGTTTACCATTTGGTCTGACCAGCGCACCAAGACTTTTTGATGACTTTGCCATAGGATTAGAATACATGTATAAAAACAAAGGTGCTGCTGACAGCATCCATTATCTGGATGACATCCTGACGGTGTCGCCCTCTATAGTTGGATGTAAGAACTCACTTGACACAATAGTTAGGACTTGCAAGGAAGCAGGGTTTCAGATACAGGAGGAGAAAACTGTAGGTCCCTCACAAAGACTCGAGTTTTTGGGGATAGTTATTGACACAGTTAAACAACAACTCAGTATCTCTGATGAACGCATAGAGGATATTCAGTGTGATCTAGAGACACTCTATAACAGGCAGTATGTCACAAAGCGAGAGCTGTTATCACTAACTGGAAAACTCATTTTTTGTTCAAAAGTTGTACAGGACGGCGTTCTCTTTACCCGCCGTCTCATACATTTGGCAAAGCGAGCCACTCACTTACACCATAGGATAAGATTGACTCGTGAAGCCAGGAGGGACATGGAATGGTGGAGACAATGCCTATCCTTACATAATGGGGTATGCTGGTTCCCCACCGAATGGTGCATGTCCTCAGCAGAAATCTTGTTTACAGATGCATCAGATGTTGGAATAGGTATCTCATACAGGGACTCATGGACCATGGTTGAGTTCACAGGTGAGAACAAATGGATGTGTGAAATGACTATAGCATGGAGAGAACTTACAGCTGTTGTTATGGCAATCGCCACCTATGGCTGCAGACTCGCAAACTGCAAGGTTGCCATGAATATTGACAACATGGCAGTATGTTATAGCATCAACAATGCCAAATCCAAGGATCCTAACCTCATGAACTTAGTCAGATCACTTTACCTGTATACTAGTATATTCCGCATAGACTATAAAGCCATTCACATTGGGACATATTACAATGCATCAGCTGATGCCTTAAGTCGGCTTGACATGCCCAGGTTTAGGCATCTCAACCCCGACAGTGATAGAGACATGACAATAGCCATGCCCATCATGTATGACTTCTAATCAATAACTATTGTATATCTACTGTGTATAATCTGTTATTATAAAGTTATGTGGTAAAAACCTGTATAAAACGTCAAAATACTATGTATCATGTATAAATTAAATTTATGCCATTTCTGTTTATATAAATCACAAATGTATATCACCCTAATGATTGCCTCGTAATATGAAACTTGTAACAACGTTTGTATAACGTCACACGTTTGCAAAACGTCACACGTTTGTGCAACGTCCAGTGTTTGAATAATGTCTTGTTTTATGTACTCGCTTAGCCAACATGGCTAACCCTCTCTGGGCTTTGTAGGTTTGGACGCGACGGTCGCCAGATTGGTGCAGGACGGCCTGCTAGCTAATACCAAAAAGACTTACAGCTCAGCCCAAACACAGTTTCTTCGCTTCTGTGAAACATTTAGCTTCTGCCCACTACCGGCTAGTGAGGAAACCATTTTACGATACTTAGCACACCTTAGCAGCTCAGGTAAGCAGGGTCGCCCGGTAGCTCCCGCCACTTGTAGTGTCTACCTATCTGCAATCAGGTCCCTGCACGTTATCCACGGGTACCCAATCCCCCCAACCAATACCCCTAGGGTCGGGCTCGCTTTAAAAGCCATCACACATATGTCTCCAGCTCGGCCAAAGAAAAGCCCCATTGATTTTAATTTACTGTGTGCCATGTATGATCTGCTACCTAGTGACTACATGGGCTCTCTGTGGCGAGCTGCTCTCGCTTTGGGATATTTTGGCTGCCTGAGGGGAGCGGAATACTTTGGGGTAGACCAACCTAAGGGCAAGGCCTGGCTTGTGGCTCCCCCTATGGTCTCCCAGGTATCATTCCGTCTCTCCTAGGGCTCCAGGTACCTGAAGCTTGTGGTAGCTCGCTCCAAAACCTTGTCCAAGGGATTCACCAAGAAGATCGGCTGCTCATCTCACAGGGTCTGTGCGGTCTGTAGGGTCTGGGACTACCTGGCTATCCATGCCAGCGTAGCCCCCATCAACCCTCAGGCCCCCTTATTTGCCTACAGGGATGGGTCCCCAGTTCCCAAGTTTGCCTTCAATAGGACCATTCATGACCTAGCAAGTCAGCTAGGTCTACCGCCTAGTGACTACACTAGTCACAGCTTAAGGAGTGGGGCTGCGACGCAGGCTAACTCCAACGCCTGGAGCGCCCCTGAGGTGGCAGCACTAGGCGGCTGGAAGTCCCAGGCATACCTGGGCTACATACATACAACACCAGACCAGGAGATCAACCTAGCAAAAAGGCTTATCTCCTCTTAACCTTGGCCTTAGTCAAATGCCTATACATTTGTCTATGGGATAATGGCCAAGCCAGCTGACAACTGTTACAGTGGATCCAGTTGTCAGCCTGTATATATATTTGTTTATTATGTATTGTTTTGATTGATTGTTTTATACTATGTCCTGAGGTCTGTTGACTGCTGCAATTGTTACAGTGGATCCAATTGCAGCAGCACAGTCAACATTCCTCCAAAATGTGGTGGTAGGCAGATTTATTTGTAAGTAGGTTTTGCAAATAAATCATTTATATGCAACTTTATATATACCGAGTCGTCTTGCTTTAAGATGACTTTATGGGTATAAAGTTGCTTAAAGGTGAGCGAGGTATGGGGGGGACTCCAAGTGTCAAGCCGAGCCGCCCAGCTAATTGCAATTTCAAAGCAAGCACGCATATATAAGAAGCTGCATTTCCCTGGCTCGGCCTCTTAGTCTCTCCTGAACGTTTTCCCTCCATCCCGCCCTAATACTATATTTGTAACTATATATTAGCTCAATACCCAATTATATAAAGTAGAACTATATGTCAACTGTATTGGGATAATGGCGAGTCGTCTTGCTTTAAATATATATATATATATATATATATATATATATATATATATATATATATATATATATATATATATATATATATATATATATATATATATATATATATATATATATATATATATATATATATATATATATATATATATATATATATATATATATATATATATATATATATATATATAATGTGATGTCATTTTTAGTACTTCGTTTGGTATATTTTGATATGGAAGTGAAATACAAAGTTATCTTAATTTGTCTGGTCGTCAATATATGGGTAAGTCTTATTTTAAGTAGCTCAGTGAGGAGAGCTAAGTAAATCATCATAGAGAAGTGGGATCAAAATCTGTTTTTATGTGATGATGATGATATTGTTATTTAAAGCATGAAATCACAGAGGTGACAGGCAATTTTACCAAGGTTTAGAGTATGCTTTAATATGTGGACATAAATCTGGGATACAAATAAGATATCTTCCCGAAATCAATATCTGCCATGATTATTGTGCTGTCCTGTACTCAGGTAGCCAATATTGTGGTCCGTGAGGGTGTTAGGTCTGAAATAACAAGCAAATTCCTATGGACAAACAGGCCTCTGTAAGCCACAATCACCCCAATGTCCTAATCTGAGGGTGCCCATTGATAACAAACCTTCACTAATTAAACAGGTGTTGTACTAGATCAGATCTCAGATCCCAGAATGTGTTTATTCATTGACACTCATACACTTTATATAGGATATTATACAACAAGATCAGTAATATAAAATATAATTAATATATCATTAAGATAAAGAAATTAATGTCTTTGGCACAAATGCCACCCAATATACATGAAATACAACTACACTGTATGTATGTGTGTATGTGTGTGTGTGTGTGTATGTGTGTGTGTATGTATGTGTATGTGTGTGTATGTGTGTGTATGTGTGTGTATGTATGTGTATGTGTGTGTGTGTATGTATGTGTGTGTGTTTGTGTTTGTGTGTGTGTGTTTGTGTGTGTGTGTGTATGTGTGTGTGTGTGTGTGTGTGTGTGTGTGTGTGTGTGTGTGTGTGTGTGTGTGAGTGAACTTCAGTGGATATTGTGGGCACACTATTTATGAGATCCTATTTCCTGGTATATTATTCTGCCCTCTTGTATTATAGGTGTGGATATCTCAATAACGTGTTTAGAAAATAATGAGGCAAAGTGAAAGTATTAAAGAGTAATTTGTAACCCTTTTAGTATTTGATGTTAGAAAATGTTTAAATCAGTCTATTTAAAATTCCAATATGTATGGAGATTTTGTTTGATTGTATATTTTTCCAGTTGAGATTTCCATCAATAGTAAGGCCAAACTAAATCTAAACTAAATTCAAATACTCTTTCAATGTTTTCCCCCACAAATGTTAAATTTCTGGGTTTATTTTCCTTTTTGTATGAAAAATGCATGTTTGTATGTTCAGCTACATTCAAGGAATGCTTATTTGTTTCAAGCCAAATACTCACTCCAGACAATTTCTTGTTTATTTGTGCAACAGTTTTGCACTAGATCACTGGTCAGTTAGTTGGCAAAGTGTACAATGGGTAATAACATTTGATCACAAAGTTTACGATATAAACATTTATATTCGTCAGTAGAAACGTGCTTGAAAATATGATTTCATCAAAGCTTTAAACATAAAATGAATATAAAACCCATTTTCATCTTAAAACATTACAGAGTACATATCAAATGAAAATTGACAGAAAATCACAATAAAATTCTTCACACAAACAAAATATTTCAACACCAACATGAATGTACGAATAAATAATCTGTAACTTTCTAGTTTGGTTTATATGATTCACAACATCAAGATGTCAACCATAGACCAAAACCAGAAAGAAAGTATTGGATAATAGCAACCAACAATAACGTGGACCACGATGTCTGCAAGCAAGCCCTTGGCATCTTTGACAATACATCTACCATATTGATCATTGGAGACAGGAACAACCTTACCAGGTATACAGACACAAGCTAAATAGTTTCTTAGAGAGTTGAATCTTTAAAGCAAAGTGTGAAATATGCTAAAATCTAACTTCACAGATTTATCCATGGCCTCTTTTTTTTCTTTGAAATGTCATATTTATTATATACCAGACCATCCATAGCTGCCCTAATAACCCCTTACTTTATTAATTCCAATTAATTTATTAATTATTAATTCCTGTCGTCACAAAACATTTCTAGTTATGTTCCTTGTCTTGAAATTCCGATTTTCTGTTGAAAAAAGGTCATTTTCAGCATTTATTTGGTCATAAGATTGCACCTGGGGTGCAGCTGGTCCTTACCATGCACGTGCTTGACACCCGTCTTTACACTCTGGTAAGGGAGTTCCTGAAAGATGCCGAGTTTCCAGTTTCCAAAGTAGTTAAAGCAGGTGGAAGATTGTCCCAGTCAGTCACTGTCCTTGGGAGCTAGTATTTATAAGGGCCATTTTTATATACTTAGAGATTTCGATGTTTTTTCCTTGCAGGAGCTGATTTCATTTTGACATGTTCAGTAGGTAGTTTGAAGGCTATTTCATCATCTGTAGCCTTGTACAATAAAACAAGTCTTTGGGTGTCCTTCGTCCTGGTAGGGAATCTCATTTTAGGTCTTTCAGATTTTTTGTTACAGTGCCCGCTTCTCTCTTCTAATTGCTGACAGTTCTTCTTTGCACTGAGGAAAGAGGAAAGAGGATTCAGTCAATATCTGTCTTTATATAAGTGTCCCACACACTCGATGCATATTCTATGTGGGGGCGAACAAGGGTATTGGAGGCAGCATCTTTGACTGGGCATATGTTGAATTTCCTTCTTATAAATCCCAGTACATGAAATGATTTGCAGACAATGTTATTAATATGTTGATCCAATTTCATACCTGTTTGGAGCTCAACTCCTACATAGCAATGATGTTCAACATGTTGCAATATGTGACCAATTAATATATATTTTCTTGTATCAAGAACTTAATTTCTTTTCTTGCTGCTTTGGTGAAGCATTTCTGGGCAATAATGTTCAATCATTTGACCATTTCTCCGGTGTAATTTTACTGCATTATCACTTTCAACTATTCTATACAGGAGGTTGTCATGTGCTAAGACCCTTCTGTTTGAGTATTTTAGTTTCTCTCCATTGTCGTTTATATAAAGTACAAAAAGTATTGGGCTCAGAACTGTCTCCGGTGGCACTCCTGATTTCACAAGTATAGGATCAGATTCTTCGCCATCGATAACTACCCTCTGTCCATGGTTTGTAAGCCAGTATATTATGCATGAACCAATCTACTCTAAGACTTATATTTACTACAATCAAGAATGTCAACATTTTCACCTCATTTCTATCTTTAAGTATATCCTGTAAGGATGCGATTTAACTGCGTTTCACACGAGTGACCTGTTCTAACGCCACGTTAAAAATCTGTCAGGATATTGTAAAGTTTGCAATGATTCGTAATTAGTCCAGTCAATGTATGACAAAAAATGGCGTAACCCGGAACAAATTAGAACAGAAATGAAACCGATAGAAAATGTCTCAGAAGAGCCTAGAGAATAACATAGGAAAAGTCTACCAAAATCCAAGTAGTGGAACAATGCGTAATTTGCATAAATCCAAAGTGGCCATCACATGACAGAGCAAATCTTAAAAATTATATAGCTTGGCACCTATTGGACATATTTGAGTAATCTTAGAGTCTATTTTATGTTTTTTAGACATGATAAATCCAATGGGAAACTTTTCAAATTGGTAATACCCATATTTTGTACTCTTCCTCATAACAATGACCAATAGAATAATAAGTCGAAAATTAGAATTTTGCTTGTATTCTGATTATATCTGTCTGTTTTACACCTTTTCTGTGATATCTTCTACAACACATATTATTCTACAATAACAAGTTCTCAAAAAGGAGAGAAACAATAATTTCCAATTAGAATTTTTTTAAAAACTGTATTTAACAACCCATTAACAATTTAATTGAATTTTCACATCATTGCAAGCTGTAGGTAAATATTAGTGGTAATCATATTGAAGAGGGAGAATCCATTATGAATGCTTCAAATTAAAAGCTGAATTTACTACCAACAGCAAATAGTACCATACAATATGTCTGATTATTACTTCCCTATTGTGTACATTACCCCACCTTTTCTCAAACTTAGGTAACCACATAGAAAGTTCAAAGCTGATGGTAAGAGGGTTTAGTGCATCGCTCAAAATAATTTGAAACTGATGACCCAAAATCTCTTGACTCGAAAGTGTCCGGTAGTAGTCTGAAGACAAACTCTATCTTTGCCAGAGAACTTATTGAAACTCATCATTGGTCTGCTTGGTGACTACTAAGATAAAAAAAACAATAACTACTGGTTCTCCTGGCATAAGGGTCCTTTGTCCAACCAGATGGACAGTAAAGACAGATACTATGAACAATGTCATTGTGAATTTTAAAGTTTTAAATGAAGTCTGGGAAGATGCTTTAGATTATGTTAGAGATTTTAAAATGCACAGTAGAATTAGAGGAGTATTAGATGTGTACATGACTTTGGTGTCTTATTGGCAGAAAACATTCTGAAACACAGTTATAATCTTAGTAAATCTGTCAAAGTCCACCAGTGTCAGCAGCAGAAAGCCAGAGAGAATGGCTAGCCCAACAATTATAACACTCAAAACAAAACAGACAGACGCAGCATTTGATCAATTTTAGAACAAAGTGAATAAAAAATGTAATGTATTAGGGGTAACTGGTCCCCAGCTCTCAGGATTAGGGCCTACATATCACCCCGGCACCCCACAGGAACATTACAGTAAAATCTATTATGAAGCTGCAGAATTCATAATCAATGCGATAGATTTGATCATCCAGGCTATAAAGTGTATATTAATTTATAGAATATGTTGCTAAAGGCTGCTGCTGGTTATACATATGACCAGAAGTTTGCAATTATGACAAATCTGTATGCTTCAGACATTAATGCACAGAGACTGAAAACCCAAATAGACACATTAAAAAGCAACATAGTTCTTGAAAAGAATACACCAACATGAAATTCCATAATTAATTTTATGATTACTAATGGAGCATCTCTATACAGTGAAATTCTTGCAATGCCAGCAACAAATGCTACCAGTGAACAATCATTCAATTTTCAAAGTGAAAACATACTTTTGGGTCAGCATGACACAGAAGAGGCTATATGGTCTATTGAAAATTCACGTTCATAAAGATCACACAGATGATGTTAACTTAATTCATGTTCCCAATGATTTTATATCTGTTCATGAATAAATGAACATATCTGTATTTGGCACTTTTATTGAATCTGACATGCAATCTGTGATTTGATCCTTGATAATTAAGTACACAAAATAACTAATATCTGAACTGATATTTCAAATTATGTATGTGTGAATAGGAACTTTGTGTTATTTGTGTCCACAGCCATAGCATTATTTTACCCAAATGCTTAAGTTATTTATATGGACATCTAAAGGTAGTGAAGGAAGGTGGTGCCACACACCTCGTTTGACATTAAATTTGGAATTTGTGAGAAATTGACTTGCCTGTGTAGAACTTGGTGCTGCATGCCTGATGTTTGACAGCATTGGCAGCATGTAGGTTATTAACAAATTATATTCTAGCTTTGATAGTTTTGGCCAAGTCTCATATTGCTGTTCGCAAATAGTGGCAACACTTCTGACAGTCCTTTTTTCTAACTGGTATTAAATACTCTTTTTTTCCTTTCCACCATAAAGATATATATATACAATGTATTTCATAGCAGAATGATGCTGGCATTGTATAAAATACATTACAAGAAACACTATTTATTCCCTTATCATGGCCTTAAAATAACTTTTTAACACCAACAGCAAGGGCATGACATTATTTCAGTGTGCAAGGAACCTTTAATCATACAAAAAAACCTGAATATAAGCATGAAATAGGGTGAAACGTCAATGAGAGGCGGCCATTTTTTAATTTAGTTGATATTGGTAGACTTTTTATATGTTCATCTGGGTAACATTCTGAGACAAATAACACCAAAATGGTTTCTGATCTAATTTGTTCTGGATCATTTCATGTTTTGACTGGACTATAATCTGACTGACATTTATATGCTCCCAAATCTTACAGGGCAAAGTTGACAGCACAGCTTTGATCTCTCCTTCCCCATCACATTTCTACAGCATTAGGGCCATGGGCCGTAATGCAGCTGGTTAGAGCGCAAGCTGGTTAGCACCAGTTTCTCTATGGTGACTTGGTGGGTTGGTTAGAGCGCAAGCTGGTTAGCACCAGTTTCTCTATGGTGACTTGGTGGGCTGGTTAGAGCGCAAGCTGGTTAGCACCAGTTTCTCCACGGCGACTTGGTGGGTTGGTTAGAACGCAAGCTGGTTAGCACCTGTTTCTCTATGGTGACTTGGTGGGTTGGTTAGAACGCAAGCTGGTTAGCACCAGTTTCTCTACGGCGACTTGGTGGGTTGGTTGGAACGCAAGCTGGTTAGCACCAGTTTCTCTACGGCGACTTGGTGGGTTGGTTAGAACGCAAGCTGGTTAGCACCAGTTTCTCTATGGTGACTTGGTGGGTTGGTTAGAGCGCAAGCTGGTTAGCACCAGTTTCTCTATGGTGACTTGGTGGGTTGGTTAGAGTGCAAGCTGGTTAGCACCAGTTTCTCTATGGTGACTTGGTGGGTTGGTTTGAACGCAAGCTGGTTAGCACCAGTTTCTCTATGGTGACTTGGTGGGTTGGTTAGAGCGCAAGCTGGTTAGCACCAGTTTCTCTATGGTGACTTGGTGGGTTGGTTAGAGTGCAAGCTGGTTAGCACCAGTTTCTCTATGGTGACTTGGTGGGTTGGTTAGAATGCAAGCTGGTTAGCACCAGTTTCTCTATGGTGACTTGGTGGGTTGGTTTGAGTGCAAGCTGGTTAGCACCAGTTTCTCTATGGTGACTTGGTGGGTTGGTTAGAGCGCAAGCTGGTTAGCACCAGTTTCTCTACGGCGACTTGGTGGGTTGGTTAGAATGCAAGCTGGTTAGCACCAGTTGGTGACTTGATGGGTTGTCATTCAGTGAGGCAGCACTACATCTGCTTCAAGTAGGTCTCATCATGAAATGACGAAGGGATGTTGGTCGCCATCTCCTGCTTTTTGTATCTATGGAAACATCTTGTAACCAATTATTAGCTAGACTCTGATTGGAAGAAAGAATTTCTCTTCAACCCTACCATTGTCTCAACTGCCGTGTTGGTCAGCGAACTGGATACATGTTCAGCGCCCATAGTATCATTTTAAAAATAATTTAAAAAAAAAACAGATATGTATATTTCAGTAAGTGAGAATAGTTGAATTAGTTCTAAATGTATTATTTTATGTATGTTTGTAGACACAGAAGATGTGTATATATTACGTTAAAGATGGACTGGTCTAATCAGACATTTCTGTCAAGTTATGCACAGGGATATATACATGCAATTCGTGTGAGTATTAGTACAAAGCTTTCATGAAACTATCGACACATGCATGCCTTTATCAGTAACAAGTATTACATACATATAATAAATCACAAACATGTTATATCAATTATGACTCAATGTTATAACAGAATGGAGCAGAACAAATCTATTTGGCACCAAAAGGAGGGTTTCCAGAAAATCTCGCAAAGCCTCATATATTTCCTCAGGTAAACTGCACCGGTTTGATGACATTAGCTAATGGCAATCTCAGACCGCAAGACCACTTCGGTTGCAGAATTGACAGAAACAAAGCATTACACAAACCTATGAGATACAAATACTGTACGTTTAGGTGCCCAGCTATCCAGGCTCCTCTTCAACATGCTGGAACCCTTTGTGACGTCAGAGCACCTCCTCTTTTAATACAACAAGAACAAATGGTCGGGGAATTTACTTTTTTTGGAGCCCTATACCGGAAGAAGGTGTTCTGGGCACTTCCGGTGGCGGACCTGGCAGGCCAGCAGTTGAGAACGTGGCAGGCCATTGTGCAGAAATGTTTATGGATGACAGGAGAGAGATTGATGATTTGGCATAACAAATACAATGTGGATTCTGTAACAAAGGAATATGACAATTTTACTCTTATAATCCCTAAAAACACATTTTTAGATGTTTTGTCAAAGTGGAAGTGTACAAGGAATTGGGTCGGGAGTGCTAATACTTTGTCCTGTTTGGATGAGTTAATAGATCTGTCTCACTCTTATATATGGGTTTCTGGAAGCATGGTTAGTAAATGGGATAAAAGCATGGCTTGCTTCATTGAAAGACCTTTCTTGCAATTTAATAGACATAGTACAATCTTCTACACCCTTGGAGTGTAAGACTCGGCCAGTTATCTTCCACCCAGTATCTTATGATGGTGCAGAGGGGAGCTTGGACAGAGACATCCCTGTAACAAATAGCGGTGAGCTCGTCCAGATAGCCACCAGAACGTGCTCCAATACCACTACACGCCCAGGTGTCCATGTGAACTTATCGCATCCATTGGTCCAGTTTGACAATATACTTTTGATTGTATTTTTTCTTAATAATTACAATGAACATTACGACGTTATTCCTTACCTTGAGACATTGTATCGTCCTTTCTTTCCCTATATCCTCTATTGTGGCCATGGCATGCCAAACTTTACCAGAAACCCCTCCCTGGAGAGACTGTCTTTCTCATTTGTGGACACAGACACCCTCCGTTACACAGGGTCCTATGAGTGCATGGAGCGTGCCATCAGACTGCAGTATCCGGTGCAGGGATACTTCATTATTCCTGATGACACCCTACTTAATATTCACCACATTATACACCTCGAACGCCATCTGGTGTGGTTCTTGCCCAAGGCAGATTTCATGATAGGTGACATTAAAACTGGTGAATATTGTCACCATCGAACATGCCACTTAACAAAGTGGTCTGCGTTTCGGGCTTATAGGGCCAAAGCATTGAAGGTATTGAAAAGACTTCGCCGGAACCGGAAACGATCAGATCTGATAAAGAGATGTTATAATAGGTTAGTGAAAATGACAGGTGGGGAGATGAGAATGTTTGGTGCTTATTCCGATTTCATTTATTTACCACACAGTAAGCTGACTGTGGAATTTTCTGAGATCTCAAATATATTCGGCTCACAACAACTGTTCTTTGAAATGGCTGTTCCAACAATGATAACATGTTTAACACAAAGAATGTATATTTTACCATTTCAAGGTTTAGCGCTTTGGGGTCATAAAAGAACTGAGACGTGGCAATATTTTAATGAAATACAATGAAAAATGCTTATTACATACATCCAGCAAAGTGGTCGAACATTGGGAAAGGTTCCCGCAATGTCAGTGAGTTATTTTGCAAATACCTAAATTATTTGCATGATACGAATAGCAAAATAAAACTTAATTGAATTGAGTTTAAAAAGGAAATATATCACTTTATTGATATTTGTTTATAACAAACGAAGCCTGTTTGTGAAGTCTGTATCTTATTTACTCTTTGGATAATTCTTCTTGTCCTTTTAAATAAGCAATCGATAATTCAGAAGTATGATGAAATGAATTAATAAATGAATGTTTGTTTAGTTTTCTCTAGCTCTCACTTTATTTAAATGTCTATGTAAAACGATGGAGATGTATTTTAGTTATATTTTGAGGTTTTCTATATTGCTTCTGAATGGCGCTGTTGTTCAATTCACTTTCTGTTGGGTGGCGCCATCTTGTAGGACTGGGTGAGGATGTGCGTTCAGCATATGTACCTTAAAATTACAAAATATGATTTTACACAAAAGTTTATTTCATTGGTTATCTGTTAAGTCAAACTGGCATCTATGGTCACAAACCTCATTATATGGTCACAAACCTCAAGATAAGAAAGTGTGACAATATTTTTCAAAACTATTTACATTCATCAAAACGACAATTTAGAGCTATACATATCGCGAATGAGACATTTAATACAGACTACGGAGAAATAAATTTTATTTCTCTGCTTCAATTTTTGGCGGTTTTATGATAAGATTTGTACCATAGTTATGAATATGAGTTAAGGATTGCTGTTTCAACTTCAAATACTGATAGGTTAGAAAAATATACCATGTTGTTCAGTAAATTAATTACTTTTAGAAAATGTAATTTATATCCCTGCCAATATGTGCGCCGTCATAAATAAATAGACTTATAAAGTTTTATGTCATCATTTAAAATCAACAAAAAATAACAATAAAAAATTGTAACAAGAATTTTATAAATGCTATGTCATACACAATATTTTGTTTCAAAAGTTAACTTTCACTTCTTTGACACACTTTTAAGGAGAATTATAATGCACATTGATTTGTGGGCTCTGTTAGTATGACTGCACAAGGAAAACATGTTTTTGTGGAGAAAGGTAGTTCTTTCAAATGCACAACACCATTGCTTTACCCTTTCGCTCCAGTATTATGGGTCACTCAAGGGACACCCTTTCTGCCAATTCCTAAACTTAGGAAAAGGGAAATGTTCCTTTCAGTCCATCTCTATCATAACTTAAAAGTACAAATTTTGCCCAATTGAAGTTGAAGTATTTTGTGATGATATGCCACTTTAATAGATGATAAAGGATCTGCATAAGGTGATGAGGTGGATGTGACTTTCTGGGATGAAAAGCTCCATAACAATTTTGACACCATTTTCCAATATGGCTGAATATCAATGACATCATAATGAGGCTTGTTTACTTCTTGATCAGGAACCATGTGCTTTTTAGCCCCTACTGGGCATGCTCAGAATGAGAGTTATGACATCACAATGAGGTTGTTTGACAGGAACCATGTGCTTTTGAGCTCTGGGCATGCTCAGAATAAGGTTCCTGGGTAAAATAAAAATGGAGGTCAGTACAAACCATGCATTCTCTGCACTGACAAATTCAAAGCTTAACACCTCAAGTTCAGAAAGCCATCCATCAATATAACAATTGTTTGTGGCAATATTTAGTAATACTGATTTCACAGATTGTATACTTTGATGAGGAAATGTCATCACAAACTTTTCCAAAGGTTATAAACGGGATGTGTGGGCATCTCTAGATCTTGAGCAAAGCATAATGAAGCACAAGAGATGGCTATGGTATTTAGGGAATTACCTACGTACATAGCTAATTAGTAAACAAACAACAATCCACCCAAATAACAATGCGACGATTTTCGATCTTAGAATAGACGCACTATGAAATGGTTATGTGTGTTGGAAAGAATATAATAAATGTGATATTTGATATGTGATAAAAGCATGTAAATCAGAACAGTATTAACAAAGTTACAAGTTGTTTTACGAAAATTGAAGATCATTGCAGCTTTAGTTGCACATGAATTAAATACCCCACAATGACATCATTGGCACTAATTGCAATAAATGATCATATTTTATGGGGATTGCAAGTTTAAAATCTTGGTTTGTGTTTCCATGGTTACTGATAAATATTTTTGCTCATGAATTTCAATGTATTTCTGTATCTATGATCATTCAATTATGTAATTTATTTTGATTTTACTAGAAATTATCTCTTTAAAAAGTAATATGAATACTGCCACACCCTTTATGAACATGTATGAAAAAATAAAATATTTAGAATATGCATTTGCAAAAGCTATATAATATGGAAGACAGAACAGAAGGTGCCAAGCAACCAATACTCATCTGTTCATGGATGCCTCCATACTTTAGAAAACAAAACAGAAGGTGCCTAGCAACCAATACTCATCTGGTCATGGGAACCTCTATATTATGTAGAAGACAGAACAGAAGGTGCCAAGCAACCAATACTCATCTGTTCATGGATGCCTCCGTACTATAGAATACTGAACAGAAGATGCCTAGCAACCGATACTCATCTGCTCATGGGTGCCTCTATATTATGTAGAACACAGAACAGAAGATGCCTAGCAACCAATACCCATCTGCTCATGGGTGCCTCTATATTATGTAGAAGACAGAACAGAGGGTGCCTAGCAACTGATACTCATCTGCTCATGGGTACCTCCATACTATAGAATACAGAACAGAAGATGCCTAGCAACCGATAATCATCTGCTCATGGGTGCCTCCATATTATATATAAGACAGAACAGAAGGTGCCTAGCAACTGATACTCATCTGCTCATGGGTACCTCCATACTATAGAATACAGAACAGAAGGTGCCTAGCAACCGATAATCATCTGCTCATGGGTGCCTCTATATTATATAGAAGACAGAACAGAAGGTGCCTAGCAACCGATACTCATCTGCTCATGGGTGCCTCTATATTATATATAAGACAGAACAGAAGGTGCCTAGCAACTGATACTCATCTGCTCATGGGTACCTCCATACTATAGAATACAGAACAGAAGGTACCTAGCAACCAATACTCATCTGCTCATGGGTGCCTCTATATTATGTAGAAGACAGAACAGAAGGTGCCTCGCAACCAATACTCATCTGTTCATGGATGCCTCCATAATATAGAACACAGAACAGAAGATGTCTAGCAACCAATACCCATCTGCTCATGGGTGCCTCTATATTATGTAGAAGACAGAACAGAAGGTGCCTAGCAACCGATATGCATAAAGTTGATATGTTGTATTATGTACATCATTATGTTACAGGTAGTACCAATAAAATATTTATTTATTTATTTACTCATCTGCTCATGGGTACCTCCATACTATAGAATACAGAACAGAAGGTGCCTAGCAACCAATACTCATCTGATCATGGGTGCCTCTATATTATATAGAAGACAGAACAGAAGGTGCCTAGCAACCGATACTCATCTGTTCATGGATGCCTCCATACTATAGAACACAGAAGAGAAGATGCCAAGCAACCAATACTCATCTGATCATGGGTGCCTCTATATTATATAGAAGACAGAACAGAAGGTGCCTAGCAACCGATACTCATCTGTTCATGGATGCCTCCATACTATAGAATACAGAACAGAAGGTGCCTAGCAACCGATACTCATCTGTTCATGGATGCCTCCATACTATAGAATACAGAACAGGAGGTGCCTAGCAACCGATAATCATCTGCTCATGGGTGCCTCTATATTATGTAGAAGACAGAACAGAAGGTGCCTCGCAACCGATACTCATCTGTTCATGGATGCCTCCATACTATAGAATACAGAACAGAAGGTGCCTAGCAACTGATACTCATCTGCTCATGGGTGCCTCTATATTATATAGAAGACAGAACAGAAGGTGCCTAGCAACCGATAATCATCTGCTCATGGGTGCCTCTATATTATATAGAAGACAGAACAGAAGGTGCCTAGCAACCGATACTCATCTGCTCATGGATGCCTCCATACTATAGAACACAGAACAGAAGATGCCTAGCAACTGATCCTCATCTGCTCATGGGTGCCTTTATATTATGTAGAAGACAGAACAGAAGGTGCCTAGCAACCGATACTCATCTGCTCATGGGTGCCTCTATATTATGTAGAAGACAGAACAGAAGGTGCCTAGCAACCGATACTCATCTGTTCATTGATGCCTACATACTATAGAATACAGAACAGAAGATGCCAAGCAACCAATACTCATCTGCTCATGGGTGCCTCTATATTATGTAGAAGACAGAACAGAAGGTGCCTAGCAACCGATACTCATCTGCTCATGGATGCCTCCATACTATAGAACACAGAACAGAAGATGCCTAGCAACTGATCCTCATCTGCTCATGGGTGCCTTTATATTATGTAGAAGACAGAACAGAAGGTGCCTAGCAACCGATACTCATCTGCTCATGGGTGCCTCTATATTATGTAGAAGACAGAACAGAAGGTGCCTAGCAACCGATACTCATCTGTTCATTGATGCCTACATACTATAGAATACAGAACAGAAGATGCCAAGCAACCAATACTCATCTGCTCATGGGTGCCTCTATATTATGTAGAAGACAGAACAGAAGGTGCCTAGCAACCGATATGCATAAAGTTGATATGTTGTATTATGTACATCATTATGTTACAGGTAGTACCAATAAAATATTTATTTATTTATTTATTTATTTACTCATCTGCTCATGGGTACCTCCATACTATAGAATACAAAACAGAAGGTGCCTAGCAACCGATACACATCTGCTCATGGGTACCTTTATATTATATAGAAGACAGAACGGAAGGTGCCTCGCAACCAATACCCATCTGTTCATGGATGCCTCCATACTAAAGAACACAGAACAGAAGGTGCCTAGCAACCAATACTCATCTGCCCATGGGTACCTCCATACTATAGAACACAGAAGAGAAGATGCCTAGCAACCAATACTCATCTGATCATGGGTGCCTCTATATTATGTAGAAGACAGAACAGAAGGTGCATAGCAACTGATACTCATCTGCTCATGGGTACCTCCATACTATAGAATACAGAACAGAAGATGCCTAGCAACCAATACTCATCTGCTCATGGGTGCCTCTATATTATGTAGAGGACAGAACAGGAGATGCCTAGCAACCGATACTCATCTGCTCATGGGTGCCTCTATATTATATAGAACACAGAACAGAAGGTGCCTGGCAACCGATACTCATCTGCTCATGGGTGCCTCTATATTATATAGAAGACAGAACAGAAGGTGCCTGGCAACTGAGACTACTCTGCTCATGGGTGCCCCTTTTTATGTAGAAGACAGAATAGAAAATGTCTAGCAACCAATACTCATCTGTTCATGGATGCCTCCATACTATAGAACACAGAACAGAAGGTGCCTAGCAACCAATACTCATCTGCTCATGGGTACCTCCATACTATGGAATACAGAACAGAAGGTGCCTCGCAACCAATACTCATCTGTTCATGGATGCCTCCATACTAAAGAACACAGAACAGAAGGTGCCTAGCAACCAATACTCATCTGCTCATGGGTACCTCCATACTATAGAATATAGAACAGAAGGTGCCTAGCAACCAATACTCATCTGCTCATGGGTACCTCCATACTATAGAATATAGAACAGAAGGTGCCTAGCAACCAATAATAATAATAATAATAAAATTTGTATAGCGCTGATACCAGACAAGTCTGTTCATAGCGCTGAGTTCAGGACATGCATCCTGAAGAGATGAGTTTTCAGCCTACTCTTAAACGAGGAGACTGACGTGCTTGTCCTAATATTAGTAGGCAAGGAATTCCATAGTCGTGGACCTACAGATGAGAAGGCCCTGTCACCTACTGTCCTTAGCCTGGTATTAGGTACCTGTAGGTGGGTGCCATCATTGGATCTTAGACAGCGTTCACCTTCTTTAATCAGGAGTAGATCCCGTAAGTAAGGCGGAGCCTTACCATTAAGGGCTTTCCAGGTTAATAGAAGAATTTTAAAATCAATTCTCGCATGAACGGGAAGCCAATGCAGTTCCCTTAATTTTCCTGAAATGTGATCAAATTTCCTGATTTTTCCAACTACCCGTGCTGCAGAGTTTTGGAGGTATTGCAGTTTCCTGATGTCAGTTTTAGGAAGACCCGCTAGAAGACCATTACCATAGTCAAGGGTGGATGTAACAAAAGCATGGGTAAGTGTTACCGCGGTCTTCTCGTCTAGACAATGTCTGATGGCCGCCAGGTTCCTGATGTGATAATAGCCCTTCTGACACATTTTCCTGATCTGGGCCTTCATGTCCATGTTGGAGTCAAATGTGATACCAAGGTCAACAACTGACTGACTAGGAGCAATATCAGAGTCACCCACTCTGATTGTGGTTGGGATACTGCTATGGGTGGTAGTACTGTACCTGTCAGTACATATGAGCATCTCTGTTTTTCCATCATTTATCTTCATCTTGTTTGATATGAGGAAGTTTCTGACTTCACTGACACACTCCTCCAGTTTGTGTCTGCTCATATCCACATGATGGGGAGAAGCGTGGTCAACAGGGATGTAGATCTGAGTATCATCTGCATAAATGTGATAGCTCAGACCATATTTTGCAAGTATATCAGATAGGGGTGTCATGTAAATGGTGAACAGTATAGGACCAAGGACTGAGCCTTGGGGTACCCCATATTTTAAGGATTTGAGACAGGATCTATGGATCCCCACCTTCACACATTGCTTTCTGTCCATTAGGTATGACCGAATCCAGGAGAGTGCATGACCTTTGACGTTGCATCTATCCCTCAGCCTGTCCAAAAGGATTTGATGGTCAATAGTGTCAAAGGCAGCGGAAAGGTCAAGCAACAACAAGATAACTGCCTTTCTATTGTCAAGGCAACCCAAGATATCATTTTGCACTTTTAACAAAGCGGTTTCAGTGCTGTGATATTCTTTGTAGGCTGATTGAAACTTGTCAGTAAGACCATTCCTTACAAGATGGGGGACTAGTTGGTCTGCAACCGCCCTCTCGGTTAGTTTAGAGACAAATGTTAGGTTGGAAACAGGCCTATAATTTTTTTCAACCAGTTCTAGACCGAGTTTCTTCAGCAGAGGTGTTATGATGGCTATTTTCATATTTTCCGATACTGCTGATTCCATCAATGATTTATTTATGATGGAAGTAATTATTGGTAGGAGGTCATCTAAGAGGTCAAGTAAGAGCCAGGTTGGAATTGGATCCAGGTCACATGACTTCTTTGCTGACCTTTTGACCAATTTCCGTACGTCATCAATGGTTAAGGGTGTGAACCTTTCCAGACATGTAGTACTATTGTTCGCAGTGTCACCTGGTGGCGAAGTTTGGCCGGGTGGAGCATTATCAATGTCCAGGCGGATTCTCTCTATTTTTTCAAGAAAGAATGTGTTGAACTTCTCAGCTTGAGTAATCTCACAGTCAGATTGGGGCATAGGTGTGTCCTTTTTCTTGTGCATGACTGTGTCAATGACTCTAAAAAGCTTTTTAGGGTCATGTTTGTTTTCCTCAACCAGGTTGGAAAAATATGATGATTGAGCAGATTTAAGCATTGAGTTGTATTTGTTCCTCTGAGAGTTATACAGCTCCTTGTCAATTTGAGAGCCAGTCTTGCTCATTTTTCTCTCAAGCCTCCTCTTGAGAGATCTTTCGAGCTTTAGTTGGTCACTCATCCAAGGTACAGGTTTGCGTTGGGTGACCATGGCAACCTTGATAGGTGCATGTTTGTCCATGAGTGATGTGAGTTCCCTATCATAATAATTTACCATGTCCTCCAATGATAAATGTTCCCAAGTTGTGTCTCTGTCAGTTAGGGATTTGATGTCCCTTCTTAGGGATTCAAGATCTAATCCCTTGAAATTCCTAAATTTGATAGATTTTTTGGGGGGTTTAGGAGGTATAATATCAAGGTAAATCTTAATCATTTTATGATCAGATAGGTACTCATCTACCAGATGACTCTTCATGAGCTTATTTCCCCTAAAGGTCATGATTAGATCAAGGGTGTTCCCTAACCTATGGGTTGGTTCCTGAACCCATTGTGTTAGATCAAAGGTAGATAGGATGTCATTAAACTTAATGACATCGGGCTTTAAGGGCAAGTTGACATGGAAGTTGTAGTCACCAAGGAAAATGACCTCATGACTAAAGGAACCATAATGTGCAACCAACTGGGTGAACTCATCATAGAACTCAGAGTAGGTATATCTATTCCGATCAGATGGTTCAGGTCTGTATATCACCACAAATGTTATCTTTTTTCCCTTCAATGTGATGGATGACTCCATGAGCTCCATGGTGGTGACTACTGGTTGGTTGGCCCTATTGGTTGTGAAGGGGAGTTCAGATTTGTATAAAATCCCTAATCCTCCCCCTGTGCGACCAATCCTAGGAAAAGACTCAAATTCAAGGGACCCCTCTTTAAGTTCACTTTTGACTTTGTCAGATTTTGAGTCATGCATCCAAGTCTCAGTCATGAACAGGGCATCAAGGTCATGCTCAGTAAAATAATCTTTTACTGGCAGGATCTTGCTAGATATGCTCTGTACATTGCAACATCCAATATTTAATGTTTTCTTCCCGTTTCTATTAGGATTTTTAATACGAGAATGCTGTTTATTTACAATCCGTGGCTGACCACGTGGAGCAGAGCGAGCACGTGTAGTTGGAGACGGCCCTGAGACGTGATTGGTCGAAGCAGAAGACGGATGTGTATTGATAATATTGCCAAAACTGCACGATTTTGACGAATTGCATGGACTCTCAACATATTTGTTGTTCAGTCTATGTTTTTGTGGCCGAGGAGGCAGAATAAATATGTTTTCCCAATAAAGATGCTTTGGGTGCGATATTTGTGTATATCTAACAAAATTGAACTGACAATTTAGCTTGCTTGCCCCATGTACGGATAGTAGTGTGTTCGACTTTATGTATTCACAAGTATCGAGCACCCATCGAAACTGACAAGGGAACAGTTCAATTTCCTTCTCAGACTCGAATATATTGATATTTGAGTTAGCAACAATGTTAAGTAATGATTGAAATTGGGCCGCTGAGATGATATTAAAATTAATATATCTCAGAGAAGAATTCTTCTTAAACGTGCTCGCATGTTCATCACATAACAGTACTTTTCTCGATCCTATACCATTGTGGGGCAAGGATAGAGTCTTAATATTTGTGTTAGAAATCTTGTTGTATATGTTAAAACACGAACATATACAAACAAAGCCATGATTGTGTAGCATTGAACAGGTAGGTAATCTCTTTGTATATATACGGGTCAGTTGCTATATGAGCGATTGACACGTTCTGTATTTTGAACTCCGTATATTGCAGATTATTTACCCAATAATGATCACGGGTCAGCGTATTATGAAAAGCTGACGTGTGGTAGATTCTTACTATCGTAATAGTAACAATAAATAGAAAAGAAATAATTTTCAATCTTCAGCTCAATGAAGTGTATATATACGGGTCAACTATATGAGCGATTGACGCGTTCTGTATTTTGAACTAACGTAATAGTTAATTATATCATTGACTGAAGGGAACAGTACTTTGCTATATGTTTTAATCTTCCAAGATATTAAATTGAAAGAAATGCCACTTATTTGTAGCTATTGGTATTTATACCAAAAGGTATTTTGCAAGAGAGGGCTAAGTAGGTAGCCGCTTGCGGTTTTCCTTTGTACAGCGGGTGGAGCAGGCAGCGAGTGCTCTGTTCTTCCACCGTCGGAACAAGTCCGAAAAACACTGTAAATCAGTTCAATATACCGAATTTGCTCCTAGAAGCGTCTGAAAAAGTGTCCAGACACGAATAGCGTGCAAATTAGATTGGTATATATACCTATAAATAGGTATATCGCAAGAAAGAACTACTTACGTAGTTGCTTGCGAAAGTGTATTGGACAGCGGGTGGTGCGTCACAACAAGAAAAAAATGGCTGGTAGTAGCCCCTTGTTTGTGTATCAACAACCACCGTCGGAACAAGTCCGAAAATCACTGCAATTTCAAAATATGCTGCTGATGGGTCTGAAGGTGATTCTAGACACCAAGAGCAACAAGTTTTATGAATACAGAGGGTATAAGGTATCAGACCAAGCACTCGACACTGGCAGCAAAGAGTGGATACTCGTGAGCGTGGTGCCTCGCAAAGACAACACAGTATGATCCCGCCCTCGCGAGCGGTTTTCCAATCAAAACTGCCGTCAGAGCCTGCAATAAGTCTGGTATCAGATAGACCTTTGTATAGACAGGGTTCTCTGCGAGAAAGTGTGGCGATAGACTAGCAATAGACTCCAGAAAATCGACCAAGAAGGACGATTTTATCGGAGCTCAAATGAAAGCCGCCATTCCACTCTCAACGCATGCGCAGAACCCCAAAATACTCATCTGCTCATGGGTACCTCCATACTATAGAATATAGAACAGAAGGTGTCTAGCAACCAATACTCATCTGCTCATGGGTACCTCCATACTATGGAATACAGAACAGAAGGTGCCTAGCAACCAATACTCATCTGTTCATGGATGCCTCCTACTATAGAACACAGAACAGAAGGTGCCTAGCAACCAATACCCATCTGCTCATGGGTACATCGATACCATAGAATACAGAACAGAAGGTGCCTAGCAACCAATACTCATCTGCTCATGGATGCCTCTATATTATATAGAAGACAGAACAGAAGGTGCCTAGCAACAGATACTCATCTGCTCATGGGTGCCTCCATATTATGTAGAAGACAGAACAGAAGGTGCCTAGCAACCAATACTCATCTGCTCATGGGTACCTCCATACTATAGAACACAGAACAGAAGGTGCCTAGCAACCGATACTCGATCTGCTCATGGGTACCTCCATACTATAGAATACAGAACAGAAGGTGCCTAGCAACCGATACTCATCTGCTCATTGGTACCTCCATACTATAGAATACAGCGCAGAAATGGCCTAGCAAACGATACTCATCTGCTCATGGATGCCTCCATATTATAGAACATAGAAGAGAAGGTGCCTAGCAACCAATAATCATCTGCTCATGGGTACCTACATACTATAGTTCGCAGAACAGAAGTTGCCTAACAAACGATACTCATGTGCTAATGGGTGCCTCTATATATTCGAATACAGCACAGAAATGGCCTAGCAAACCATACTTATCTGCTCATGGGTGCCTCTATATTATGTAGAAGACAGGACAGAAGATGCCTCGCAACCAAATATCTGCTCATGGGTACATCCATACCATAGAACACAGCACAGAAGGTGTGTAGCAACCAATATGCATCTGCTCATGGGTGCCTCCATACTAGGAAACACAGCACAGAGCGGCACAGAACAAATTGATCAAAATATATGTTGTTTTCATCAGTAAGAAAAAAAAGAATGACACAATTCGGTCCTGATGGCATGAAGAACAAACCTTATAAATCATCATGAATGAAACTGCAAAGGAATGAGTTAATTCGATTTCCTCATCCATAAGTCTAAAACACATCTAGTGTCAAAGTCCAAAATCATCATAAGAACCAATGTTGTTGGATTGACAGGTTTGGTTACCTTCCTGTGATAAACCAAATTCTAAATAAGTAATTTTGCATTTTCATTCCAAATATCTTGCTTAAGGTATCAATAATTCATGTATCTGAGAGGAAGCGTGGCAGCACCCAATGTTAGTCAGTCCATGACATGAGTCGGTCCGTACACCTCCTGCATGGTGTGTGCGACTCAGGGCATGAGTCGGGTGGTATAAATCATTGAAACCTCCATGAACACTGAACATTCTTCAACGATTTTTTATCCAAAACATATTTTGTGGCCACAAACAGGGAGATGTTTTGAATGCTTGGGTATATGCCCGTAAAGTAAAAAGAAATAATGACAAAATGGATTATTCCTTTGTAATTCATATTCGGTCGAAAACCTTCAATACTGAACATAAAATTTCCAAAATTGACGGAAACAACAATTCACCCGCAAAATTTAATCAAACAATTATGAAAAAATTAAATTGAAACATATTGAAGCAAAATCTAAATACATTCAGAAATACTATTAAACTCCAAATAATGTATGTAAATATAACTACCATTCTTTTCTCCATCTTTTTAAATTGGTCTTCAATGCTCGATCTTAATGCCTGGAAAGAAAATACTTTAAAATTAAGACCAATTATATACATCACAAATTCACGTCATTTTTGGTATGAAATTCTGCAATGCGCACTGTGGTGTGAAATGTACTTGGCAGGACACCAGGGATAATCTCAGTTCTGCTTAATCGTCTCAATAATCCCTCAAAATACTCATATATCGAATTTGTGATAACTGACAAAAATAGTTTGGTTTCTTATTGCGATAAGGCTATGAGCATACACTGGATGGTTGGCGTTTCTCCATGAAGACTTCGTCGACGAATGTCCAGGACTCTGGGTAGGGCGGGTTGGTGGGGACCTCCAGGCAGATGGCCGGCACGAAGCAGGAGCAGCCCCGCTGTACACGCTCCACCGTGCTCGAACTCGTACTCGATGCCATCGCTACTTCTTGAAAACCAAATGTGCAATGCTCACACCAAAAAATCTTCTGCTGTTGTACTGGTTGTCGGTCACGTGATATCATTGACTACAATCAAAGGATAAACAATAGTAGCAAATCACGTGATGACGCGCTACAGAACTTGGAGCGTCTGATACGCCCATTGCTGCCATAGCTACCATTGTTATAACACTGCATACTTTTTTATCAGCAGCGCCATCTATTAAATTTAAGTTGCAGTGTCACCTGGTGGCATCAAAATTCTGTTTCTATCTCACCAAACGATAGAGCTGTAACGCCGAAATGATGATTTTAAAAGTCTTATAAATTCAACCAACAAATTTGTCTTATCAGCTTTATTTCTACCTTATTAGGAGTATTTTTTTTTTTTTTGGGAGGGGGAGGTTCTTGTATTTTTTTCTCAGAACACACATTCATTCAGTTCACATGGGGTGGACCTATCTCAGACCCCGGACCTTCCCCCTGTCACGTTATATACAATCTGGAATCGGCGTGGGACACATGTTTTTCTGATAAACCTCAGTGTAGAGTTATTTTCTATTCTGCATCAATGTAAAAACAATTATCTGTAGTCTAATTTTTTAATTTTTTTTTTTTATTCGTTGACCTACTCCCTTTCAATCATTCTGAAATTCCAGAATTCGTGTTTGTATCTGTTGATTGAGAATTCGTGTCTGTATCTGTTAATTGAGAATTCGTGTCTGTATCTGTTGATTGGGAATTCGTGTCTGTATCTGTTAATTGAGAATTCGTGTCTGTATCTGTTGATTGGGAATTCGTGTCTGTATCTGTTAATTGAGAATTCGTGTAACGCTCGAGGATCTCTAGCAGTGAATTTGCCTTTTGCTTATTTTGGGCCATTTCACTGCCCTAACTAACTGCTCTCAAATGTGTAAAATGCTAATAAAAGATAACAGGCAGGGGCAGATCCAGGATTTTTTTTACCCCGGGGGGCTCAAATGTGCATAGCCCCCCCGCCTGGATCCGCCACTGATAGGAAAAAAATCTCTTTGGGAGGGGCTTGTTATTGAGGGAGTTGATACCATGACTAGATGGCAGTAGCTAGATTTTCGATCCAGCCAGTGTCCTTTCCAAAGTAATGGAAAGTTCCTTATTCCGAGCCAGAGAGAAATCAATTAAAAGATAACTAAATACGTAAACGTCCTGAGACAATCTGTGACTGGAGCAATTAGCTGTCAGACAAAAAGAACTGCACGCTGCTGCCCCCACGCGGTGCCGTTATTAGAACTGCACGCTGCTGCCCCCACGCGGTGCCGTTATTAGAACTGCACGCTGCTGCCCCCACGCGGTGCCGTTATTAGAACTGCACGCTGCTGTCACCACGCGGCGACGCCACAACCCGCCAAACGTTGGGCTTTATGTTTTCATTGTGAGTGGTGGTCGCCCGTGAGAAGGTAGAGCGCCTAAGTTCTGGAGTTGATAGCAGTCGAATCGCACCATGTCCACTGAGCGGTGGTGGCTGTGAACCAGCAGGATTGTTACCTTAACGATGACAAAGTTAGTCCGGAGTTATGTCAGCGAGTGTTAGGCTCAGAGCGGGATAATCGTGGATTATACGTTGAGTGAGGGATGGAAGCTGTCATGTCTCAGCCGGCGTCGCGGCACACCTGGGTCGGCGCTCTCCTGCTCCTCGTCCTCTCGCAAGGTAACTAGAACTTCACGCTTCGCACGCCGTGTCTCAGTCAAGGTGTTCCTGTCATACATTTTGGTTGTATTAAATCTTGTCATACGTGACGCCTGAGCATTTTATAACTGTCTTATGTATGTACCACATTTTTATTATATCATGTCAGCGCTGGCAAGCTGGTCGTGATGAAAGCTTGGACAGAGAGAGGGAGAGTTGTATTTGATAAAAGATGACACGAGTATAAAACATGTTCTTATCTGTTAGACAATCACATGGCCTATTTACGGAGAAGATTGACCTTGTTAATGCATAAAAAAGGCAAAGAAATATGTAAGTTATTGGAGGAGATAGCGACGATAGAGGGGAGATATTAAGGATGTCAGTGAGGGGAGAGAGAGGGGGGGGGGGGGGGGGGGGGGAGTCGACTCACCTGTAGAGGAGTCATCAGTGCCTAAGCCGATAATGAAGCTCACAGCAGTTCCTGGTTGAGCACAAATCAAAATATGAAATGAATGGCCAGAAATCCCCTCAATTGTTTTGAAGGAGCGTTTAAGTGAAAGGGAGAAAGGCCAGCTTAATGTAGTGGGGGTTTATCAAGGTAGACCAGTGCTCTTGTGCTTACAAGCTTGTCAGATTTCATAGCAGTTCAGCATATATTGTCCCCTTTACACACTCAAGTTGTCACCTGGCCGTTTGTATTTATGCACTATTCAAATGGACAACTCATTCAGAATGTAGGGCATTTCTTCAGGACCACCAAACACATTTAAGTGAATCAATTTAAAAACAACATATTTTTAAAATAGCAGAAAGCTGTGTATTGCTTCTCGCTCTATTTTTTGTTAATATTTTTGTTGAGCGTTAGTTTCCGTTAGGTTGTGGATATATTTCACCTGGGGTTGCAGCCAGCTGTCTGAGTGTGTCAAACCCCTGGGCACTTTGTCTTAGTAGTAATATATTCTGGTACAGCTTTGTCAGAAATCATCACAAAAATGCCTAAAGTAGCAGCCTGGCTGGTGAAGAACACTGGTCAGCATTCCTGGGGAAGTCCAGACTAAATGCTAGGCATGTTAGGGTGGTCTAATTAACATGAAGATCCACAAATCACAAAGCTTATCAGAAATTATCTTATCTGTGTACATAAACAAGGCCACTGGTCCACCAAGTCATACCTCCTGCCCTGTGCATACAGTGCACCTTCTGCACTCCTAAAAAACACAAAAATTCTAACATTTTCAAATGGTCAGGAGCTTTTCAGAATGAGAACTGCCAGAAGTGACCAGTGACCACTGTTTAAATGGCAAGCTTTAATCTACAATGTGAATCTGTAGATTGGTGTTGAGAGCAGACAGTGAATCTCCTTTCTGAGTGTCTTATCTGGAGTCAATGTTGACAGATATGATAGGCTAACCCTAAACAAACAAACTGCCAGTGTGAGTATTGACTGTGTTTAATTACTGTGTAAGCAGTGTGATTATGTGGAAGTTGTTTAGACTACAACATCCTATTATCATGGTTATGGCAAGGCCATGACTGCTGAAATCATCATCAGTGGAGACTGATAGTATGCCAAATATCAGTGGCCTGAAGAACAAAAAAAGAACTGCAACAGGCATGAATTTCAGACAAGACAGTTTTTGTACAGATTATTTAAGATGAAATAAATAAAAATGACAAAATTGGTGAGCAGAAATGACAGCACAGATGGGGAGGTATTGTATCTGAGACACGGGGAGTCTGTAGACTTGGGGAGTCTGTAGACTTGGGGAGTCTGTAGACTTGGGGAGTCTGTAGACGTGGGGAGTCTGTAGACGCGGGGAGTCTGTAGACACAGGGAGTCTGTAGACACAGGGAGTCTGTAGACACGGGAAGTCTGTAGACACGGAGAGTCTGTAGACACAGGGGGTCTGTAGACGTGGGGAGTCTATAGACGCAGGGAGTCTGTAGACACAGGGAGTCTGTAGACACGGGAAGTCTGTAGACGCAGAGAGTCTGTAGACACAGGGGGTCTGTAGACGTGGGGAGTCTATAGACGCAGGGAGTCTGTAGATACAGGGAGTCTGTAGACGCGGGAAGTCTGTAGACGCAGGGAGTCTGTAGACGCGTCTGTAGATACAGGGAGTCTGTAGACGCGGGAAGTCTGTAGACGCAGGGAGTCTGTAGACGCGGGGAGTCTGTAGATGCGGGTAGTCTGTAGATACAGGGAGTCTGTAGATACAGGGAGTCTGTAGACGCGGGAAGTCTGTAGACGCAGGGAGTCTGTAGACGCGGGAAGTCTGTAGACGCGGGGAGTCTGTAGATACAGGGAGTCTGTAGACGCATGAAGTCTGTAGACGCGGGAAGTCTGTAGATGCGGGGAGTCTGTAGACGCGGGAAGTCTGTAGACGCGGGGAGTCTGTAGATACAGGGAGTCTGTAGACGCATGAAGTCTGTAGACGCGGGGAGTCTGTAGATGCGGGGAGTCTGTAGATACAGGGAGTCTGTAGACGCAGGAAGTCTGTAAACGCAGGGAGTCTGTAGACACAGGGAGTCTGTAGACGGAGGAAGTCTGTAGACGCAGGGAGTCTGTAGATACATAATTTATATAGCAGGCAGTGAGTGGCTGGAGTGAGGGATGTGGGCGCCACCTAGCAGCAGCAGCAGCAGCAGCCGGGATGGTGAGAGGGACGGGGACACTCCTCCATGCATTATGTAGTCACTCCACCATTATCATACATGTTTATATAGAACATGCAATGACAGCAATACTGGGCGTTACATAACACACCATATCATCATAATTCAATGACAGGCAATAAACTATCACTGCTTTCTTTACAAAACATTTAGAGCATGACAAATATTGCCAAATTGATTTTCCAATGGCATTTCAAAAAAGAGGGAAGAGGCCATATGCTGAAAACATTGCAAGATTTAATATGAATTACTTCCCTGGTAATGGTGATTTTTCATATTTTATCAAAGAGTTATCGTGCAAAATTTCAGGTGATGAAACATTGCCAATGAAATACAAATCTCTTAATCTGATAAATTTAGACTTGTGATGATAATTCAGTCAATGACTATCATGCGTTTGGGTGTTGTTTCATCATTCAATTTATATATAAACATGAAAAATTGGTTACATTTACAGCATTAAGGCTGTCCATTTAATGACGAGGAATCGTCAGATCTTTCATTAATGCTTTTCACCAGATTGGGATGATTTGCCATTATTCATTGTGTTGTTGCGATCATTAGTTACGGAAGTTGTATGGAGGTAGCCTGGCACTTGTCAGTTTGGGCCACACCTCCTGTCCCGGTATTGTCTGCTCTCATTAAGCAGATCTTATTGTATTAATTAGTGGAGGATAATAGGGGGTTAATGAGCTGATAGTTGCGCCATTTTGTACGGGATATCCTCACAGCTGTCAGGGTGTAAAGCCACACCACAGTAGTTGTGGGGGAGGGAACTGAAAGAAGGAGGTCTCTTATAAATTATGGCTACCATCCCTTGTGAAATATCTGAACATCTCATAAGAAATATCTGAATATCCCATGTGAAATATTCAAATATCTAAACACCCCAAATGAAATATCTGAACACCTCAAATGAAATATCTGAACACCCCATTATAAAAAATATATATTAAATTTTTAACCAGATGATAATCTAGTCATGCCAAAATTTACATGATGTAGTCTTATGAGGTATTGTTGTTTCTGATAAAATAATGAGATATGTAAGAGAAAGTAGAGACCATAGGATCTCACAGTTCACAAAGTGTTCATTACAAGGAATGGCAATAATACTGAGGAAAATGCTCAAAAACTAATAACAAAACTTGAAAACTCATGACAAATTATAAACACACTATTACCAGTGATATGCTTGAATCCCAGCTGTGACTAATTGCCAGTGAGGAGAACATGATATGTATATATGCTACCAGCTGTCTGCAGAGCAAATTGTGCCAAACATTTATTTCATCATACATGGACACAAAGACAGTTGATGGGTGATGGACATGGCAAATAGCAGCAGATGAAGTCATGCATTGATCATGACAAGTAGGAGCAGATGAAGTCATGCATTGATCATGAAGTCATGCATTGATTATGTCAAATAGGACCAGATGAAGTCATGCATTGACCATGACAAATCTCCCATGTTAAAGCATCACCAGGTTTGGTGTATATGATTCTACTTTGGATGATATCATGTGAACATAAGCATGATTGTAAAAACAATATACTATGAAAGAACATTCATATCTCAATATTTATTTAGAGTTTGTTGACCTTATTTGATGAGGAGTGGTTAGTTGGCAGGTTGGCTCATACATACCCATATCACTGTGACTCAGTAGGAATCAGATTATGTGCTTTGTGTATATATTTATGTAGATATACAAAGTTCCAAAATGCTCATCACTAGTTTACATAGCTCAACATGTAATTACGAGAAACAGCTTGTCCAATTACCACGTTAGACAAAGACTCTGTTCAGATAGTACAGTATTAGTATATGGAATGAGATGACTCTCAAAGTTCCAGGGGGATAATTATTTATTTAAAGCATTTTGGTGGATTTGATGAATTATAGTCATTTTGTATTAATATATATCACAAAATCAAATGGACAAAAATAAATAAATTGAAAATGATGAGCATGATCAATTATCAATGAAAAGTTGAGTGCCATAAAATCTTTTTTTCATGTTGATAACCAATTAAAATGTTATGAGGCAAATACACATAAATCTATTGTTGGCTAAATGCGTGGCTTGTGCTGGGGGAAATGTCAGGAGGATATGACGGACACTGTGAGTGATGAATGGATGTAGTCTCCCGCGACCTATCACACCAGCCAGGCGGCACGGCTAGAGACAGTGACACAGCTAGAGACAGTGACACAGCTAGAGATGGCCACACAGCTAGAGGCAGCAGCACAGTTAGAGACAGTGACACAGCTAGAGACAGTGACACAGCTAGAGACAGTGACACAGCTAGAGATGGCCACACAGCTAGAGACAGCAGCACAGTTAGAGACAGTGACACAGCTAGAGACAGCAACACAGCTAGAGACAGCAACACAGCTAGAGACGGCCACACAGCTAGAGACAGTGACACAGCTTGAGACAGTGACACAGCTAGAGACAGTAACACAGCTAGAGACTGCCACACAGCTAGAGACGGCTGCATAGCTAGAGACGGCAACACAGCTAGAGACAGTGACACAGCTAGAGACAGTGACACAGCTAGAGACAATAACACAGGTTAATGAGGGTACGGTATGACCACAGCAAGGACATCGTTGACAAAATGGTATGGCAATAGAGAGGATATCAGAGATAATATGGTGTGGCAATAGAGGGGATATCAGAGATAATATGGTGTGGCAATAGAGAGGATATCAGAGATAATATGGTGTGGCAATAGAGAGGATATCAGAGATAATATGGTGTGGCAATAGAGGGGATGTCAGAGATAATATGGTGTGGCAATAGAGAGGATATCAGAGATAATATGGTGTGGCAATAGAGGGGATGTCAGAGATAATATGGTGTGGCAATAGAGAGGATATCATAGATAATATGGTGTGGCAATAGAGAGGATATCAGATATAATATGGTGTGGCAATAGAGGGGATGTCAGAGATAATATGGTGTGGCAATAGAGAGGATATCATAGATAATATGGTGTGGCAATAGAGGGGATGTCAGAGATAATATGGTGTGGCAATAGAGAGGATATCAGAGATAATATGGTGTGGCAATAGAGGGGATGTCAGAGATAATATGGTGTGGCAATAGAGAGGATATCATAGATAATATGGTGTGGCAATAGAGAGGATATCAGATATAATATGGTGTGGCAATAGAGGGGATGTCAGAGATAATATGGTGTGGCAATAGAGAGGATGTCAGAGATAATATGGTGTGGCAATAGAGAGGATGTCAGAGATAATATGGTGTGCCTACATTGTATACACTCCAGATGATTGCTGACAATGGTCAAAATTTTGAAGAATGTGGAATATTTGAGTTGCTGTCAAGTTGAGATTGATGGAGATGATGAATTGGAGAAAAAACAAGGCCAAGATGAGCAACAAAGAAAACTCCACAAGTAAAGCAATAATCCCTGAAATCTGAGCCACCCTCGGCATTCTCAGATGGGATGAGTACATTTACAAACACAAATATAGAATCCAGGGCATGAACCAACCGTTTGAGCTTATTCATCAATGCGTATTATCATGTTTACCATCTTTACCTGTCAAGCAACATTTAAAAGATACAAGGACTATTTGTGTCTAATTTATTCCGGGGAGAATGATAATAGCAAATAGAGCAAAGTTAAGTTAGACTCAAGTAAGACAAATGTGTCACATATTTGTCAAAGGAAATAAGTAGTGTATAGATTAGATTTAGGGATTCATTGCATAGCTCATGGGTATGAAGTGATTTTATAAATGATATATGCCACAGAAGATACAGTAAAGGGTCATTAAAACTGACAGATGGATGGCGTGTGACTCATCTCAATCCAAGACTCATCTCATCCCATTCCAATATATATATATATATATATATATTGGAATGGGATGAGAGGAGTCTTGGATTGCCACCTCAGATCAGAATGAAATGTTTCAGATTGGATGTTTTGCATAGCATTGCCCAAAACATTGACGCCAGATTTATCACTGTGCTACCCTGTCCAAGGCATTATTGGTATATCTGCGCCTGGAGGCAGTGGTCACTCTTGGTGTTCTTGACCTGTGGTCACTGGTGTCCAGTCTGCCAGAGAGGTGTCCACTTCTACAGGTCAGATGTCCTGCCATGGCCAAAGGGTCAAGTTTCTCTTTCCTCTTTAAAATGTCAGAATAATTTCCATTTAGTACAAACAGATGGGTGCCCCAGGATGGGTAATTATGAACGGGTCAGTATGACACCAAGCAGAAAAGTGAAAGCAGCAGTCGGCCATGCATGATAAGTCCTGTACCAGTCGGCCATGCATGATAAGTCCTGTACCAGTCGGCCATGTATGATAAGTCCTGTACCAGTCGGCCATGCATGATGTACCAGCCCAGGCTGCCTGCAGGACTTTACCAGCCACATGATAAGCACAGTTCAAGGCAGCAGATCTTGTATCATATCTTTAAGAGGTGTTTATTCCAGCTGAGAGAAGTCCAGCTGAGAGAAGTCCAGCTGAGAGAAGCCCAGCTGAGAGAAGTCCAGCTGAGAGAAGTCCAGCTGAGAGAAGTCCAGCTGCTCATCATGCTCACACATTAACAGTCAATATTCAGAGACAGCAATCTGGTCAACTGTAAGCCAAGAACTTGAGGCAAATTTATAATTGATGTCAACTTCACCAATTTTATCAAAATTGTTATCACATTGATCGCTGAGTAATTTAACACCAAGCATGCTAAGGCTTAATATTCTTATCATAACAGCATGAATCTTGTCAGAAACATTCATGTACTGTGAAAATATGTTCTTGATATACAAATGGTCATTACACCAGAGAATATTTTTCAAGATGGCCAAAATATTTGAAAGTTTTATATTAATAGATTATGGAGGTTATCAAAACATGTCCAAGTTATTGCTAGCTAACCATGCTGACCAATGTAGTGCAGAAATCAGTGGATTCCAAAATTAAACAAGATTTTAGTGCAAGTGAAAATATTTTCTTTTTAGTGGCATGCCTTGGGGAGGGCATTTGAATATTTTTGAAATGACAGGACTAAGCAGTAAGTTGAAGGACTCCCCCATAGGTGGGGTGTCTGGGTATGGTGTAAAGCAGTTGGCCAAAATAAACCCAAATAATTCCCTTTATAGTGGAAATCTGAACAAGCTTATGAAAACAGGGCATTGTCATAACAGTTTCATAGATTGGAAATTGAATCCCTTGGGTGGTCTCGGGGTACTTGAGAGGAAAATTTATTTGTTCAGTTATGTGGGGCGGTCAATTTAGATTTTGCCCTGGAGAATTTCTAAATGTGAATAGAATTTGAATGTCCAGGTGAGAGAAAGTGACAATAAATGTCAGGAAGGAATTAGACATCAATCAATGTTATCAAATATGGCACTGTCCTCTGGCGACCAGTCAAGTCTCTGACCAACATTAGTTAGGTTTCTAAATTAACATTCTAATATGTTAATTTATAAATATATATTTGAAATAATCATATTTTAAGTTATGTTTTCATGATGTTGTTTAAAATGGCAAATCAGCATACAAAGTCAAAAATATTTGTATGTTAGTTCGAAGGTTCAACTTGGACATTTGATTGGCGACCAGTCTGTTAGAGATAACAACAACTTAAACTTAAAAAATAGTACAGTTGGATGACATCATGTTTCTGAAAGCACCATGGCTGATGAAGATGTTTTGCTATGACCATGCAAACCATTTTAACTGGTTATATAAATGAAACCTTGCATTGCGACATACATGACCAGATACTAGTCCATGTGACTGGCTGGAATCAGTGTTGTGAGTCGCAGGACCTGGGGATATTGACTCTGTGGGGGGGCATATTGATACTAGAACTGTGATGTATGAGACAACGCATTGTGATCCTGGAGAACTACAACACATTGATAACTCTGGTCCCCGACCTCGGGACATTGGCCGACCTCGGAACAATAGCTCCCTCTTCCTGAAACTTCATTGTCTCAATCTTATATTAGTGTGGCGACTTCTGATTTTGTTATTAATATGCATGTAAACTTGATATATAGGATAGGCTATAAAACTGGATTGTGTTGAAACAAATAATACATGTTATAGATTATATTTTATTAACAATGCTCTTTATCCTACAAGTTAATCAACATTTTCTTGATCACAACAAAGCCTTTGATGGCAAGTACATGGTTGTTGTCTCTGTTGCAGCATTCATTACATTAATTGATTTCAGAATTTTGTTTGAACATGGCCAAATTCTTTTTTATCCTAAGAGACTTATCATGATGTTCCTCAAAATAATCTCTTTTTAAGCTTTCATATCAGAGATGAAAAGAAGTTCACAAAACTCAGATACGGATCATATGAGCATTGTTGATATTGGCAGTGTTTTATCATGCAGTGACCAGTTCTGAAAAAGAAAGCTTTTGACTTTGTTGACTGGGCCTCACTCCTAGGTGGGATAAAGACATTCAACTATAGCGCTTATTGGCAGCGATGGTCGACAGCATTTATTACAATTTAAGCCAATGCTTCATGACGGGTTTCGTAGGAAGTCTCACACACTCCATGCTATTATATTAGAATACTGAGGATTGTGTGATTTTCTGTGAATGATTACATATATATTGACTTCAATATATGATAACGTGTGTATAATAGGCTGTCCACTTCATTTCTCATCACGTTTTCCTCCAGTGTGATGAAGTAGTCAAGGTGTGGGACAAACTTGAAGGTTTAAGTGGAGCTGAGATTCCATCCTATCAGTGCAACAATGCAGGTTGTGAATTGGCCTCGAGTGAACGGTTTCCCCATCCTGACAGGAGACTTCAATGACAATATGAGGCAGATCCTAAGTGGATTGTCCCCAGAGAGTGCTTACACAGCCAGGAGAGTAGCGGTTAGGGGGGGGGGGGGGTATATTGTAGGGGGTGGTGGATGTGGCACTTTCTCCCTCAGACACAGCTCTTTGTTATCACTGTTTCTCACCCATGCTGCGTCTGTGGACAATGTTCAATAGACAGCCTCTAAAGCTGGAGGCCTTTAATTATTAGCCCAACTAAAATTTCAATAACATTATTACCAGTAGAGCGTTTGATCTTTATTGATATATAAGATGACTATATCTAGTTCCAAATAGATTTAAAAGCTGTTTTCATACTTAATAGTCCACCAGTATTTGTGGTAAATAGCTTATTCAAATAGTTTTATATCTGGGCATAGTCTGACAAATGGAATGGCTTGCCTGTCCAGGATTGAAGTAATTTATAATCCTATTTCTTTCTGATTTTCTGTTTTTACAAATACATTTGTATTGACATGTTTAAGTAACTCGTTTACATGTTCTCAGTTAAAACAAAACATTATATTCCTCTGAACTGGTCATTTTTGGTTAACAATCTCAGACATATTAAGAGATATATTCCTTCACATATATTTTATATTTTTCAATTTTTATTTTCTGTAAACATATTTCAACTATTTTAATTTACCCCAAATATATATTTTACAAGATAACTGGTTAAAATTGGTTGGTAGATTTTGGTAATGGAAACCAGTTTATTAGCAAGCACTGAAGTAGCCGCAAGGCAAGGGAAACATCCTACCCCATAATTCACAGGGACCTCACTCCAAATAAAAAAAATCTAACTTTGCCTTCAAGACATTAATGAGGGTGCCATAATGTAAGAAATTCTCATGACAGTGCACCTTATTCCATTCAAAACATTATCACAGTATAAAGATATAGTTTAACATGAATTATTTGTGAAATGAAAATTACAAATGTCATTTTGCGCACGAGTTTAAACCATAAAATAATCATCATATATTTGTGTATGGGTAATAAAAATGATGAAACTAGAGTAGAGCGAGTATATTGTACTTGTGGCTGGTGGACATGGTTGACGAGGGCATTATCATTATACGGTGTATACACGGGGTTAAAGAGTCGAGGGCTTTGTTAATGTGTCAAGGTTGGCCATTAATGTGTCTATGGCTGACCAGCTTGACAAGAGAGTTACCTCAGCCAGGTGGGTGCATACATTACCCCAGTCCCTGCCTGCTCGCCCCTCTGCTGGGGGTGCGTCTTACCCTCCCCTGCCTTTGTTACCCTGCATACCTGTCTCATACCTGATCACCACGACACCGTCAGCATGATCAAGAGTTCACACACAGGTACATCGTGCCTGTGATTCTCAAATTCGTGAATAATAGGCAACTATTTCAGGACTCCAGAGAATTCATATTTGTTGACGAATTTGTATTTGTATTTGATGTTTATTTTCAACATATTAGTTGTAATGGCATATCGGCTGATAATTCAGTCAAATCACTGCTCTCTTTTGGCTTTATTTATATTATAGACAACATTTAAGTTTGTAATCATTGTTAGTGTTTAAAGAACCATAAAATGAAATATTTTATAGTAAAACTGTTAGAAAATCAGATATAAATTAAAGCAAAGAGGAGGAGAAGATAATGACTTTCTTGCATGTTCTGTCTGGGCTGGCCTCAGTATGAAATAGATCCCCATTTAACCAGGTCAGATTTTATTTTGAATCTGAGGTGAGGACAACGTGAGTGGCCCAGACTCTCATAACACTGCAAATAGCTGGTATTATTTGCCGCTACTTGAGGCATCGAGGGATAAATGAACGGAATTACCGAGTTCCTCCTCCGGCTCCTCGGCAAGTTTCTGAAGCCTTCTTCCATATTTTGGGGTTGTTTCTGAATCTTGACAGTAATATACAATATTTGGTATAACATAGCTGATTCCATGTACTTTCTTGCTGTTTTTGCAAAGTTTGGGGAATAACAGCAAATGAACAATTGATAACTCAGCTTGGGGAACTGGGAAGGATCCCTTATAATATAATCCTAGATATCATAGTGTGACTGGTGAATTGAAACCAACTTGATAAATGAAATATCAACATTTATTCATATGGACATGGATGAACTGGGGGTGTGAATATTCATTGTCTCCAGTGGGAATGCCAGGAAATGATATCAGGAAATATATCAGAGATATAGTGAGCTAGAATATATATTATATGTGGAGGGACCTAAATACCTCACGACAATATGATCAAAATGATCATATTTTTTCTAAACTTGTTCTGAAAGATTTGTGATTATTTATCCCTCGACTTCATGTGATAGGAGAACTGAAGAGAATCAATGAAGATGAGAAAGAAACTTGGCATTACTTGCAAAATATAGGAATAGATTATTTGTTTAATGTGAGCCAGCTTTTTCCAGCCATGGCTGATGTATTTGACACGGCATTTTCACAGTTAATAGAGCAAGGCTTGTGAGATGCACGAGATAACTTTAATATTGTCACATTCCTTGCCTGCTTGTGAAAAAACACCATAAAAAGTCAAATATTTATTTCTTAGAGATTGTATTGCTTCAGCCTGAGATCCAGTGTCCGAGGGATGAGTGGAGGATTAGGAATACCATGAAAGCATCCTGCCTCTTACAAATGGATGTATGCATCATGATATAAAACCAAACTTTTCCTGGTCAAATTAAGCATTTTGTCCATCAAAATGTTCATATTTCCAAAAGTTTTCTTGAGAAGTATTGTGTCTGGCATTATAAGACTGATGTAAATTATCCACTTAAACCTATTAAGGTAATTAATTAATCCTGTAAACTTACCATAATCACAATAATGAGTTAATCCTGTAAACTTACCATAATCACAATAATGAGTTATCTCGGCTGGAATATCTCAGCTCTGATCATTGAACTATGGGGATAAGAAGGAAGATTATCATGTGCTGATCGGGATGAGGGTGAATGTGCAGATCCATGCAGAACCAGACAATCTCATTATCTTTTCATTTTGTTAATCATTTTGGGTAATTGATTCATGTAATAATTAAGCATGACATTAATGGCATTAAATCAATGTAATAACTAACATAATAAATGTACAGTTTATTTTCTTCCTGGCTCCATAAATATAATACAAATCTACCCATTCTAATCTTACACGAGGATACCTGATATTTGGAGTTAGATTCATACAGGTATTTAGTGAGATATTGAGAGTGAGAGGCTGTGGCATTGTCAGAGTGCAGATTTCTACAGGTATTTAGTGAGATATTGGGTGTGAGAGGCTGTGGCATTGTCAGAGTGCAGATTTCTACAGGTATTTAGTGAGATATTGGGTGTGAGAGGCTGTGGCATTGTCAGAGTGCAGATTTCTACAGGTATTTAGTGAGATATTGGGTGTGAGAGGCTGTGGCATTGTCAGAGTGCAGATTTCTACAGGTATTTAGTGAGATATTGGGTGTGAGAGGCTGTGGCATTGTCAGAGTGCAGATTTCTACAGGTATTTATTGAGATATTGAGAGTGAGAGGCTGTGGCATTGTCAGAGTGCAGATTTCTACAGGTATTTAGTGAGATATTGGGTGTGAGAGGCTGTGGCATTGTCAGAGTGCAGATTTCTACAGGTATTTAGTGAGATATTGGGTGTGAGAGGCTGTGGCATTGTCAGAGTGCAGATATGTGCCCTTTGTTTCCCTGCTGTGGGTGTGGGTAGCACAGCACACTGACAGCCTGACATATGATGATATCTGTATGGCATGCCACCACAACATTAACACCACCATAGCCCTCAAGTCTACCAGGGATTAACAATGCCACTATCTATTGATTCCATGGATTATCCCTACCAGATTATCCTAGGTCATCAAGTACAGTCTGCTATAGTTTGAAGGTGCACAGTAGATAATAATCGGTAAATTTTTTATAGATATATTGATATAACCAATGAGTATAATACTATTGGACCTTGTCGTTGGTCTATCAGGTTGATCAGGGACGGATCGGGTGATACACATTTAGGTTTTCTATCAGATATGATATTCCTGCAGCTAAGAGAAATGGGGCACACCTTGATTGTGCATATAGAATATAATTCTGAAATAAAAAATGAAAGGACTATCAGCCAGACTGCGAGGCATAAAGGCAGATATTGGCAGGTGTCCATCTTCATCTGTGTGCGTGAGCTCAGATTGGCAGATACTCTGGGACATTGAGAGAGGTACAAGGAGTGCAGTGTCTCCGAGCTGTGTGGATTGGTTAGCACGCCATCACTGTTGAGTAATAAAGATGCGCTATGATGAGGAACGTCATGACAAGTGCTTCAAAACCGTCCAAGAACATAAAATATTTTGACCTTTTTTATAATGGTAACCTGAAGCCAATTTAGAGGGAATTCTGGTTTGTTTTGTATGTAAAATTTTGATCCTTATGTGTATTTTTTTCTTGTGGAATTCTTTGGTTTCTTTGAACCTCAGCCATGTCTTGATTTATGACATCTCGACAAATGGCTTCAGCCCAAATAGGAAATATAGAAGGAACATTGCCGAAGCTGTCAAATAAGATACCAGTTATGCCAAAGGTAGAGTCACTGAAACCTTGGACATCATAGAATACACTAGTATATTGTAGATATATATATATAATATATATAATATATAATATATTAAGGCAAATATTTACAGTAATATCAAGTCTGTATATGCATTGGTCTAAGTTACTGATTGTGAAGTATGTACTTGTGTTCTTGATGTGTTTGTGCAGGTTGTCTTCAAGGGTTATCCCCGACTCTGAATATCAGCACTCAATGCATGGCAGTATGTACACAGTATACCATCATGGGCTCCCAAACAACCATTAACTTATAATCATGGATTATTGTGTTCTCAGCATGATAATAAATATTGATGAAGAAGTTTGGGGGATTTTTGTGATGGGTTTGATGGTTTGAGGACACAGAAATAAGTTCCTTTCAGTAGACTCTTGAAATCATGGATAGAACCTCAAAGGATTCAGTCCTATTAAAGCAAGACAGGGACATACAGGGTTGGATTTATTTAAATTTTATTGTTCAAAGCACTTCTTCATTTAATAATGTGTCATATAATGAATAAAAAATGTTTTAAATTTAAATTATATATTGGTAGTCAAGGTGATGTTTGATTATTTTATATTCATTGAAAATGTTTCTTTGTTTTCAAAGATATTTCAGTGAGTCCTCAACAGATTATTATTTCATCATCTGTCTCAAATCTATGATTATGATAATAAAGTATGAAAGCAAAGTATATCTCTTTTAGTTATGTTGGTCATTGCATAAAAAGTCTCACATCAGATTATCACAATATGATAATATTGATATAGACTGTGAATAGAGTAGTGGGAGATGGTCCAGCGGTGACATTAATACTATGATGTTATTATCAGTGTGTGCACGCAGTCATTTTGCTCCAGGTTAGGAGACATCAATACTCGGTGTGTCTCAGCCTTTGACTCGAAGCCAGCAACACAGACAAGCATCAATATTGCCTACGCTACTGCACCTGGTCACATCACAACTCTTGCTGCAGTGAATGCTATGCTTCCTCTCCACCGTGAATAACTCCTCTATATCCATTGCTCAATTACATATATATGCTTTGTGATATACATTTATCAATAAAATTGTGAATAATCATGATAAAGTTTTAGAATAATATTTGATGAGAAATCGTCTTCTCAAAGGGTTGTTCATGTAAGAGGATTGTGTAAAAAAAGTGAAAAGAGGAAATAGAATGGTGATTGTGCTTGTCTCAATTTCGTTTAAATCTTCTATCCACATGATGAACAAAATGGACAGAATGAACAAAATGGACTTATTGAGAACGAATGTGACATCCAGATTCAGTGATGCAGGGAGGCTATGGTGCGACTCCAATTTGACCTGCCTGAAATATGTTAGTATTGATATAAATTTCTGAGAACATCACAAAAACTTTGATTTTCCACTTTTTGTGGTTGAGATATCTAAGGATGATAGTAAGTGTTTAGAATTCCAGGTGTGCAGTACCCAGGGGCGGTATGGTTCACAGCAGATCAAGGGTGCTGACCTAACCCTGTAAACCCCCCTCCTCACAAAACATCCCTTAAACATGTAAAAGCAACGTGCATGTTGATGTGTTTTAGAGTCTAGTGAAGGAGAAAATTGACTGCAGACAGACACAACCATTTGCCTCACATACCAATGGCACACAATACTCTGGTCATTTAGTCTATCTATATACTGAATTGATAATATTTATAACCATGGTTATTATATATGCTCAACAAAGTATTGGGGTCAAAAGTTCATGATCCAAGTTGTATGACATCATTATCATGTATACATTGTAACAAGTTGCAGCCCTTCAGAATGTTACAAATGACGTCATTTTAAGCCAGAACAGTGGGGACTTGAGCGTCCTTCTGTCCATTGCTGGTTAACCCCTAAGGGACTAGACTATCTAAATTTTGTGGACTGGCAGGACCAACCAATTTTTTTCTGGACTAGTGTATCTACATACTTAATTAATAAAATTTATAACCATGGTTATTCAATATGCTTAATGAAGTGCTGGGGTCAAAAGTTCATGATCCATTCAGTCTGACGTCATTATCATGATTACATTGTAACAAGTTGCTGCCCTTCAGAATGTTACAAATGACGTCATTGAGCCAGAACAATATGGATGTTAACGTCCCTCCTGTCCGTTGCCGGTGGTGGATGTTGCCGTCCTTCCCGTCCGTAAGGGGTTAAAATACAATGAGTTAGTGAAGGATAAAATGAGATTTTTTAAAGATTCAATGCTATTTTTATCCAAGTTCAATTTCACACACAATGTAAATTCCTTACATTCTGTTAAAGGCAAAACAATTTTTTTTAAATTCTTTAAACGGTTTTGAATGAGGCCAGATATGAAAACATGTCAGCATGATCACAGTTTCTTAATGGGGCTAGGGGCATAATTATGTCTTTAATGTATTTGACATTGTTCACCTGGCTGAGTTAGTAGAATGACCCTCCAGATAAGGGGCGATCCATTTGAGGCCAGATATGAAAACATGTCAGCATGATCACAGTTTCTTAATGGGGCTAGGGGCATAATTATGTCTTTAATGTATTTGACATTGTTCACCGGGTTGAGTTAGTAGAATGGCCCTCCAGATAACTTTGAACTTTGCCTATTGCCCACTGAGCACTGTACTATTATGGGATAGCCAGGGACAGGACTTGGTTAGATCATGCTGGGACTGTCTCTTGTTAACCATTTATACCTGGACTAATTGATGTCTTTACTTTCGGGTCATTTACCTCAATTATCTTTATTTTGACCATGGACATAGTTATCAAATTGTTAGGATTTGGATGGACATATTTAGACACATGAGTAGCATGACTACAGTGGAATAAGGGAAATGTTGTGTACACCACATGGCTGGACAGGATAGATTCATTGCCTGTGTTCCCCCGTGGAGGATGCCTGGACCTGCCAGTGTTCCCCCGAGGAGGATGCCTGGACCTGCCAGTGTTCCCCCGTGGAGGATGCCTTGACCCGCCTGTGTTCCCCCATGGAGGATGCCTGGACCTGCCTGTGTTCCCCCGTGGAGGATGCCTGGACCCGCCAGTGTTCCCCCGTGGAGGATGCCTGGACCTGCCAGTGTTCCCCCGTGGAGGATGCCTGGACTTGCCAGTGTTCCCCCGTGGAGGATGCCTGGACCAGCCTGTGTTCCCCCATGGAGGATGCCTGGACCCGCCAGTGTTCCCCCGTGGAGGATGCCTGGACCTGCCTGTGTACTTCCCAGTGTGGAGTTGCAGCATCTATTTCCTGCAGGTCGTGTTCTGTGTCAGCCACTCATAAAGCGACTCATCCATCACGCTGCTTACCGGGGCTCTGCCAGAACTTCCCATAATCCCCAACTCATTGGGAGCAGACGGCAGGTCACCTCGCCACTTTCACCTGCTTGAGACTAGCATTTTGAAGATTTACTTATAAATCATGTGAACCTCATCACACTCAAACATTCCAACATAAATTAAAACTTAATCATTTTACATAGTTTTATTTGTTCAAGAATAAACAGAATGTGTGACTCGTGCTTTCTGACAAAGAGGAAACATTGGAGTGGCCCTGTGCGTTTCTTGTTGGGGGATCTGAGGTGTTACTCCCGATGCTTTCATCACATCTCCCTCAGAGGATTTCTTTTTGACATTCCCCCATCTACATCAGCACTTCCCACTCATTAATACTTTCCTCAGATCTAACTAACAGCCTCTCCTGAGGCTTATAAACTGCCATTTGCTTAGTAACCACCTTCTCACTGAACCATGTAAACCAAGCTGCCTGGTTTGTAGTTTAAAGTGTATTCCATTCTCACAAAATAAAATTCAAATTTCAATCAATATTGTTAATTTATATTTGTCCAAAAAGTTAGCTCCAAAGATGTCAGCAATTTGTAACAGTCTGAAAAATGTTCAGCATATGATTGGGATATTACGAGAGACTGGTGTGCTCAGATAAGACAAACAATTATGCTGATAATCCTGAACTAATTACCCATCTCCACATACTCCACCCCTTTCATCTCCAGCTCCCCACCTGTCCCCTCCTCACTTTGATCTCTCTATTTCCCATTCCACACCTTTGTGGGTCAGGTCAGGTCAGGTCAGGTCAGAGGCCAAGGGTCACAACCAATCTTGTGTTGATCAATTCAATAATGGGAATATTCAGACAAATTACCTCACACTTAATGTGTACCAATATCTGCATCTAAAAAATGCATACCCAGATTGTTGTGGTCTCCACATCTTCCTCCATACATATTATATTATACGTGTCCTACCTTTCTGGCAGTTAGAGCTATATGTTACACAGTGACTTTTAGCTTGTGGCATGGAGGGGGTGGTTGGTACACGCATTATGATCAGTGCCACCTGGTGGCCTTCAAGATAACTGTGATTTATGGACAGGTCACCTATCATGCATATGCCACATATCATATGTACATGTGCAAATAGTGTCAATACTGAGGAACATGATGCCAGAAAATATACTGCATCCATGCACACACGGACTGCTTCATAAATGAAAAGTTTGCTTTAAACCTGAAACATGTTTTATTCTTTATATATTTCAATTGAATTGATTATGAATAGATAGGCTTAATTGTTACTGGGTGCATATTGACTCATAAAGGTAGGAGCTGTGGCTGATGGTGATGACGGTGTGTGTCTGTCTGTCAGTCTTGTTCACCTGCCCTTTGTGTCTCACACGAAAGTGTAAAGTGACAAATTACCCATTGAAGAGTGCATCGGTGTGGACATGGTCATGCAACAAACCACAGATCATCTGTCAGGGCTCTATCAGTCTGTGCCAGACATCTATTTGATCACCCATTAATGTGACCATATGGGGTCACGCCATGATCTTAGATGCCTCGGTTTTGTCATACTGAATTTGAAGGGTCATGCGACTGATTTTAAAATCTGACTTGTTCAAAAGTTTATGCGATGAACCTGCATGTTCTTAGTAAGGTAATGCCTGACCAAATATAAGTCTGGGCTCCACAGTATATTGAGGTTTATTGGAGTGTGTACATGCCAATGAGGCTATAAATGCAATAATGATGCCTTGCTTAGACCCTGGCTGATAATCAGAGGTTCTTATTGGGGACCGTACCTTGTACTTAATGGTTTTATTATCCATCACAAGACAGTGCTGCCCCAGGGCTAACCGTACCCTCTATTGTCTGGGAGGGTGGCCACCGTACCCTCTATTGTGTGGGGGGGATAGAGGGCAGGCCACTGTACCCTCTATTGTCTGGGGGGTGGATGGCAGACCATCGTACCCTCTATTGTCTGGGAGGATGGCCACCGTACCCTCTATTGTCTGGGGGGGGGGGGGGGGGGGGTGGATGGCAGGCCACCATACCCTCTATTGTCTGGGGGGTGGAGGGCAGGCCACCGTACCCTCTATTGTCTGGGGGGTGGATGGCAGGCCACTGTACCCTCTATTGTCTGGGAGGAACGGGGCAAAAGGGCATTTATTGAGATGAGGCTGGAAACCTCCACGAACTTAGTCACTGAATAACAAAAAGGGACGTTCTGACAGTACAGGTTGCAAACTCAATGCTAATCCCTAAGTAGGAGTCAGGTAATTGTTGTGTCATGTCACAGTGATCAGTCATTGAGGGGTGGGCGTGTGGTCGGTCAGTGTGGTCAGTCAGTGAGAGCAACGAGACTAGTCTCGTTGGTGAGAGGTAGGCTTGCCGTGAGCAGATCAGGGTTGCGTGTTAATGAAGCATTAGATGTTAGGAGAGATAGGGAGAGCTTGGTGTGGGCATGATAACATCAGCGGTCACACCACCAGGAGTAGCAGCTATTTAGATCGTATTATTCTGAGAATATAATCACCATAATGGACACTTCAAATGGCTGTTTTCTGCATTGAGAAGATAACACTTGTGTGATGGTACCACTCCGGTCCCATCTCTCGTCATGCTCTCAGTGGCTTCTTTATTTTGTGAACAACTTTTGGGAGGAAAAATCATGATCATTGATGATCTGTGATGACAGAGAATTCAAGATTTGTTAACCAAGCTGTGAAAAACAGCCATTCATTCTCATGATTACATAGATAGCTATTAATATCTCAATGTTATATGCTTTGTGAAGGTTCAATTTGCATGAAAACAATGTGATTAATTTTTTTATCTGATGAATCAAAGTCATTTTCTATGTCAAGAAAATAGATAATGATAAGTTATGCCTGTTTCACAAATAAATTTTCTTTATGGGAATATAAAGTAAAAATATTTAGCTGAAATGTCTCAAATTTATGTTACATTTAAAGGTACTTATTCATGATAAATGAGAAGTTGAGTGCAAGGTAAGAACAGAAGCTTTTGTGGGAGTACTTGACATATTTGCAATAATTGACTCGGGATTTCCAAAGCAATTTGGATCAAATTTGTGGAGTTTCAGCTGTATATTGCACACAGCACATCCAGCACAGATCTGCTAATTGTAGTAGAAACAGAATATCAGAAGAATCAGAAGAATCTGATCACTAGATGATATTGTCTGTCAGCATTCCGGGGAATCAGATCTCAAGTAGGTCATAAGGACACATCAAAAGTACATGTAAGTGGACAACTGGTGCAAGAAATATGAGATTAATATTATACAAACACGACATTTCTGAAAGCAAATCTTGTTCATTTGTTGATTGCTAATAGATTTGTGTGCTCTTCTAGATTTGGTTAAGCTCAAGTGATACATTTAGTGTATTTAAAAACATTTTATGATCATGATAATTAATATGGAAGTAAAAAAAAACAGCAAGCTAGACAGCAGGCCAGATAATAAGCCAGACAGCAGTCCAGAGAGTAAGCCAGACAGCAGGTCAGACAGCAAGCCAGACAGCAGGTCAGACAGCAAGCCAGATAGTAAGCCAGACAGCAGGTCAGACAGCAAACCAGACAGCAGTCCAGAGAGTAAGCCAGACAGCAGGTCAGACAGCAAGCCAGATAGTAAGCCAGACAGCAGGTCAGACAGCAAGCCAGACATCAGACCAGATAGTAATCCAGACAGCAGGTCAGACAGCAAGCCAGACAGCAGTCCAGAGAGTAAGCCAGACCGCAGGTCAGACAGCAAGCCAGACAGCAGGCCAGATAGTAAGCCAGACAGCAGGCCAGATAGTAAGCCAGACAGCAGGCCAATCAGTAAGCCAGACAGCAAGCTAGACAGCAGGCCAGATATTAAACCAGATAGTAAGCCAGACAGCAGGCCAGACAGAGCCAGACAGCCAAGCAGACAGCAAGCTCCTGGGTAGACAAGCCAGACCTTTGACCATTATGGTCAGGCAGACAAATAAGATTCGCAGAATAGTATGCAAATAGGATTGAATAAATTGAGCAAGAGTAATAAGAGGGTCACAGACAGCAAGAGTAATAAGAGGGTCACAGACAGCAAGAGTAATAAAAGGGTCACAGACAGCAAGAGTAATAAAAGGGTCACAGACAGCAAGAGTAATAAGAGGGTCACAGACAGCAAGAGCAATAAGAGGGTCACAGGCAGCAAGAGTAATAAAAGGGTCACAGACAGCAAGAGTAATAAGAGGGTCACAGACAGCAAGAGCAATAAGAGGGTCACAGGCAGCAAGAGTAATAAGAGGGTCACAGACAGCAAGAGTAATAAGAGGGTCACAGACAGCAAGAGTAATAAGAGGTTCACAGACAGCAAGAGTAATAAGAGGGTCACAGACAGCAAGAGTAATAAGAGGGTCACAGACAGCAAGAGTAATAAAAGGGTCACAGACAGCAAGAGTAATAAGAGGGTCACAGACAGCAAGAGTAATAAAAGGGTCACAGACAGCAAGAGTAATAAGAGGGTCACAGACAGCAAGAACAATAAGAGGGTCGCAGGCAGCAAGAGTAATAAAAGGGTCACAGACAGCAAGAGTAATAAGAGGGTCACAGACAGCAAGAGTAATAAGAGGGTCACAGACAGCAAGAGCAATAAGAGGGTCACAGACAGCAAGAGTAATAAGAGGGTCACAGGCAGCAAGAGTAATAAGAGGGTCACAGACAGCAAGAGTAATAAGAGGGTCACAGACAGCAAGAGTAATAAGAGGGTCACAGACAGCAAGAGTAATAAGAGGGTCACAGACAGCAAGAGTAATTTAGACCAAAGTCATATGTACATAGTTGTGGGGTTTTTTTCACAAGCAAATATCTCTGATACTGTATCTGTGGTACTTGTATTGATTTTCTGTCATGTAAAGAATCTATCTTGAGAGGGATGTTGTCATTTAAATCAGAGCTTCATGCATGTTTTGTTTTCTTTGAGTCTTCTAAGCATGCTAACTTCACTTACGGGTTGGACACAATCAAGGTCACTAGAGGCAGTCACTTAACATGAAAAATCAAACTTGTGACCTGCATTTCTAACTTATGTTTTATTAAAATGCAAGGTCTCCTTGTCCTAAATCCAAAATCTTTTTGCACAAGGACATACCATTAAAATTTTATGGCTGTTTAACATACGTGTGTTGCAGGGGGTACGTACTCTACAAACTGTATATACTGATTTTGGATAATTAAGAAATCTTATCCAAATTAGTTATATTAATGAAACAAATATAAAGAAAATAATTTAATATAGTGTATATAATGTTCTAACATAGTTAAAACTAAATTTGGACAACCAAAATTTTAAATATATAGAGAAAAAATGTTGAGACGGGGAAATAACATTTTGATATTTTCAGTACTGCTCCAAGCAAAGATTATGACAACAAATTAACTTCAAATGAATCTCGACTCATAATGCTTATCAACTGCAGATAAAGAAAGAATATTTGTGAAAGATATAATATGCAACTGCCTAAGTATTTCACTTCTTATTGTTTTGAAAAAATTGATACATTACCTGGGGTACGTACTCTACACATAAACTAACACAGAAACAACACTGATTTTCACAACAAAAATGAAATTGAAATATTTACAAAACTGATTTTTAATTTGAATTGACTTGCAGTTGACATTCCATAAATTTTTAATACTTAGATATCTTCTTGAGCATCAAATAATTCTGTTACAGTATTGGGATGGGCTTCATCAAGGTCTGAATGTACACTCGGCAGTATTACAATGCAATAAAATATTTTTTGATGTCACCAAACATTTAAGATGTTGCTTATGATAACAAGCTGAATAATACCTTTTAGATAAAAAAAATAAACCATGAATCAGTGTACTATTTCCAAAACAATAAATATTTTGATGTCCTATACTTATTAAAAATAAACTGTTATGAATGTGCATTGTGTGCTGTACCTTTTTGTCAAGTTAAAGTTAACAACTAATATAAAGGATACATTGCACAAACAAGGTATATTTTGACTAATTATTATTCATTTAGTTTGTTTAGGATTGTCTGATGTATGACATCATGGCAAACCTGGATATTCCACAATACCTCAGAAAAAAATGTGTTTTTTTTAAAGGAATTTCTGGTTTTAACCCCTGTAATAAAAAAATCTACATTTCTAATAATGATTGATTGATTATATTTTATAGTTGTTTATACACGTACAATATAGGTACAAAAATAAATTTGACCAATGTTGAGTATTGTAAGTGAAATAATTGTTGGTTGAAAATGAGATGTCTTGTCTGTTTGTAGTGTACGTACCCCCATCATAGCATATGTACCCCGTTGTACAAAGAGATGTTAGTGTTGGTCTTGATAGAATTTTAAATCATTTATGTTGTTTGTAAAGTGATGAGATGTCAAGTGGACAACTCTGTTAAAAAACCAGGTTTGATAATTATGTTTTGCCTTTTAACACAAAATTTCTAAAGATATGAAACATGACGTTGCCTCCATATTTTTAATTGTATTCTTGTTTAATTTACTCATTTTGGCTATGTTCTTTGAATAAGAAGTCCACAAACTTTTGTACTTGATGGATTCCTTGCTCTGTTTAGTTCATAAATTGGTATGAGCCACCTAGTCCAAGGGTGATCAGTATTTGGTAAATATTACTCAAATGTTGTAGTGTACGTACCCCAGAAGCAATTACATTTTAGTAAGTTCATGGAGTAGACTATACAAACTTTTATGATACTCATTTTACAATTAAATAATTATCAAACCATTTGTATTTACTTTTTATATACTTATTCAAAATTAACTTCAAAGTTTCACTTGGTCTGGCTAATGAATTTGGTAGAAATTCAAATATTACCAAAATTATTGTAAGAAATTTTGTGTAGAGAGCAAACACATGATTATTAAACAATTTCTAAAACTGTTGTTTTGTTAAACAGAGATGTCCACTTGACATCTCATCACTTTACAAACAATATAAATGATTTTAAAGTCAATCAAGTCCAACACTAACACCTCTGTGAACAAGGGGGTACGTACTCTACAAGGGGGTACGTACACTACAAAACAGACTTCACATCTCATTTTCTGGTTTTGGGAGCATGCTTTCAACCAATAATTATCTCACTAATAATACTGAACAGTAGCTCAATATGACTGTATAATATGAATTAGTTATCTTTTCTGGAACTACCAATTCACATGGGGGTACGTACTCTACGCATTTTTGTTGAAATTCTCCTCAAAAGATGATATGGCATAATATTCACATAACAATGATTTGACTAACTTAAAATATTTATTTGTTTATTCCTTCATATGATATTGTCAAATGAAGGTATTTTTTAATCCATTTGTGTTATTAATATTAGAAATGTAGACAGTCTTTTATTATTGGGGTTTTAAACCAGAAATTCCGTAACAAAACACATTTTTTTCAGTGGTATCGTGGAATATGCAATTTGCGGTGATACCATACACCAGACAATCTAAAAAAACTAGAGAAATAATTAGTCAAAATATGACTTATTTTTGCAATGTAACCTTCAAATTAATTGTGAAATTTACCTTGACAGAAAGGTACAACACATAATGAACATTCGTAACAGTTGATTTTTCATAAATTTCGGACGTTAAAATATTCACTGTGTTGGAAGTAATGCACCGATTCGTGATTTCTTTTTTTTATTTAAAAGGTATCATTCAGCTTGTTGTCGTGAGTGGCATCTTGAATGTTTGGTGATGTCAAAAAATATTTCATTGCATTGTAACACTGTCAAATGTACATTCAGACCTTGATTGTGTCCAACCCGTTAGCAGTTGTCCACTCAGTTGAAATCTGGGATCAAAAGAACACAATAGTCAAGTCAGGGACAGAATTAAACTGAGGGCAATCATAAGCTAGATAAGAGGTCATATCACGCAGGTGTCAACAATGCGGGAATATTTGCACAATAATAGGGGTATATTACCTGCACTTTGCCAGTTAAAATTCAGAATAATTACTCAGGATTTGCCTTTCATGTGGCTGAGGTACAAGATATACTGGAGTTAATGACACTGAAGTGACTGCAGTTCAACCCCGAGGCATACATACCAGTCTGCAGCAGGGCCTTGCTGGAATGGTTGAAAGAGAACATTAAACTTGATAGGCCAGGCAGATCAGAGGAAAGATTATGATGAAAATAGACATGTCACAAATACAAACATGTTTTGTTAGGGAACAAAAAGTATTTTGATATTGGCGTGAATTATGATGGTGATAAATATGTGCAGACGTTTGTGAGTTTTTAGAGTCTGCAATCAGTTTAAATGTAGAAGAGGTTTTATTTTATACTGTTGAATGCCAGGAGCAGGTGGACGCCACAGGCTGCCAGAGAGTGCAAGTCCCCAGCCCCTCCCTGTCTCTGTCCCCAGCCCCTCCATGTCTCTGTCCCCAGCCCCTCCCTGTCTCTGTCCCCAGCCCCTCCCTGTCTCTGTCCCCAGCCCCTCCATGTCTCTGTCCCCAGCCCCTCTCTGTCTCTGTCCCCAGCCCCTCCATGTCTCTGTCCCCAGCCCCTCCATGTCTCTGTCCCCAGCCCCTCCATGTCTCTGTCCCCAGCCCCTCCATGTCTCTGTCCCCAGCCCCTCTCTGTCTCTGTCCCCAGCCCCTCCATGTCTCTGTCCCCAGCCCCTCTCTGTCTCTGTCCCCAGCCCCTCCATGTCTCTGTCCCCAGCCCCTCTCTGTCTCTGTCCCCAGCCCCTCCATGTCTCTGTCCCCAGCCCCTCCCTGTCTCTGTCCCCAGCCCCTCCCTGTCTCTGTCCCCAGCCCCTCCATGTCTCTGTCCCCAGCCCCTCCATGTCTCTGTCCCCAGCCCCTCTCTGTCTCTGTCCCCAGCCCCTCTCTGTCTCTGTCCTCAGCCTCTCCATGTTTCTGTCCCCAGCCCCTCTCTGTCTCTGTCCCCAGCCCCTCCCTGTCTCTGGACATAGGATAATTGACAGAATATTGAGAGATTTTGGGCTGATAATCGTGGTGTCAAACATTCCAGATTTGTTTTCCCAGATAGGAAGGTTAATTATCAGTAGGTGGTAATTGCATATGTCACCCATGAATAGATTTGTCTGATAAATATGAAGATCAATTTCTGATTAACACCATAAACCTGATGAAATAAGATAGAAATCTCACGTACTGAAATATCAGCTCTTTCTACTCCAATCCAAGTGAAGACCCAGGAGCGAGGTGGCACCGTGTTTGGTCATGCAGACCCAGGTGCGAGGTGGCACCGTGTTTGGTCATGCAGACCCAGGAGCGAGGTGGCACCGTGTTTGGTCATGCAGACCCAGGTGCGAGGTGGCACCGTGTTTGGTCATGCAGACCCAGGAGCGAGGTGGCACCGTGTTTGGTCATGCAGACCCAGGAGCGAGGTGGCACCGTGTTTGGTCATGCAGACCCAGGAGCGAGGTGGCACTGTGTTTGGTCATGCAGACCCAGGAGCGAGGTGGCACTGTGTTTGGTCATGCAGACCCAGGAGCGAGGTGGCACCGTGTTTGGTCATGCAGACCCAGGAGCGAGGTGGCACTGTGTTTAGTCATGCAGACCCAGGAGCGAGGTGGCACTGTGTTTAGTCATGCAGACCCAGGAGCAAGGTGGCACCGTGTTTGGTCATGCAGACCCAGGAGTGAGGTGGCACCGTGTTTGGTCATGTTTGCCTTGTGTATCTCATGTTTGCCTTGCGTATCTCCTTGGCATTTTTCTGTGGTACATGCAGTGGCAAGGCAGCATCTCATTTGCCCATTTTTTTGCATAATTAAATACATATTTCCTTTAAATGATGAGACTAAATCAAGCAATATTTGTGTTTCAAGTTGTCAGATTTCTTTATGTTCATAAAACACAACTTTAATTTTCACCATCTGCACACAGCTGGACTCTTGATTGACACAATGCAAGAAGTTAATAAAGTTGAATCAATCCATTCCCTGTCACAGGATACTCGGAGAGGTTTCTCTTTATGAGGGGTATGCACTGGTCCTTTTTCATGAACATACCATAAATTACAAGCTCGGTGAATACAATGAGCATTGATAGGTGAGTGTGAAGCAATAAAACGCAAAAAGACACTTTTTCATTTCCCACAATATAATGTATTAACTTTTATGAATGGAAAGCATTTGATTTACATCTGAGCTAGAATGTAAGAGAGGTACAGTACTGAGTTACACCTTGAGACAGGGATTGTGACAAGGCCTCGGTGTGAATGACTGGTAGCAATATGAGAGGTTTGAGAACCGGGACCACAGCAGGACGTGTTTATGGTTCATCCCAGCCCCGATGACCTTTCTGCTACGCTGATGATCGACCATTAACCGCTATAACACTCATATGTAAGATGTTGCACACCTCCTTAGTGGCTTCCTGCTGAGAAGAGTCGCCATGGAGACCCATTGTCTGCAGGGGGTATCTCTAGCAACAGCAGGGTCACCATGGTTACTACAAAAGGGCAGTGTCAGTTACCTGCAGTGATAGGTGGGGCCCTGTAGGGAGAGAGAGGCCCAGGATGGGAGCACCTCCCACACTGAGCCCCATCCCATGCTTATCAGTACGCCACCTAGATGGTATTAATTAAATTTCACATGACCAGTTAAGAACAAACAAAAATCCATTACAATTAAAAAAAGAGACGTGACGATTCTAATTTTTGAGAAAATATGGGATTTGATGCTTACCGTATTTACTCGTATATAAGACGAGGTTTTTTTCCAAAAACTCTTAGTTCATGTTTAGGGGGTCGTCTTATACACGAGAGCAGTCTTATACTCGAGTATTTACGGTAAAACGTAAATACGGTAAAACGTAAATACGATGTTCATATTTTCGAAATAACGAATATCAGACGTAGCAGATTGATTTTAATTGCGTTTTAAATGATAAATAAAGGTATTTACCCAATATTATCACAAAACGTAATACGATGTACGTGACTTCCTTTATCTTAGCGTCTGGGTGCCCACGAGACAAAAGTGGAGCGGCCAACATGTCAAATTGAACTTTCATATCCGTAGCTGATCGATTTTAATTGCGTTTTAAATGATAAATAAAGGTATATACATAATATTATCACAAATTACGTTTTGCAGGTCGAGAACAGAACAAAACCATCCATTATTGCGCAATATATTAACAATCGTTTTCGCGCTAAAAACAAGAGCCTCTTCCCGTCACTTCCGCCTTTCAAAATTGCGACCACGTGTTGCGCTGAGTCGTGTCTTCCTTGTTGACAGAAATGCTTTCACACGCGGATCGATTTTAAAAGCATTTCAAATGATAAATAATGAAAACGCTTTGTTTTGAGGCTAAAATCAATGATGTGGAGAAATTCTCGACGTAACTGTGATAATATTAAGTACATACCTTTATTTATCATTTAAAACGCAATTATAATAGATCCACGTGTGAAAGCATATCGTCAACAAGGGAAGACACGACTCAAAGCAGTGGAAACAAAGACGAAATGCAAAACTGTGAACGCTGATAATTGAAATCAGTGAGAACAAAGTCAAAACAAAGCATTTCGAAATAATATGTTTTAAATGATATATAAAGGTATTTACCCAATATTATCACAATTATTTTTCGCAAGAATTTCTCCACGATGTAGAACGTAATACGATGTACGTGACGTCCTTGATCTTAGCGTCAAAACTAACACGTGGTAGAATATTTCTTTGTGTATTATAAAGCCAAAGATATTCATTTTATCGCTTTTAATTATTATCGTTTATAGCACTCGATCGGCTGTAAATCATCGTGATAATATTGGGTAAATACCTTTACATATCATTTAAGACGCAATTAAAATCGATCCACGTGTGAAGGCATTTCTGTCAGAAAGGGAAGACACGACTCAACGCAACACGTGGTCGCAATTTTGAAAGGCGGAAGTGACGGGAAGAGGCTCTTGTTTTTAGCACGAAAACGAAATTGTATTGTAAGCAAAATAATTATTATTTAAATATATCGCACAATTCAATTCTGCCTTTGATGTGGTGTGAAAATTAGTAAATTTTCACTGATACCAATTATCAGCGTTCACAGTTTGTTTCCACTGCTTTGAGTCGTGTCTTCCCTTCTTGACAGAAATGCCTTCACACGTGGATCGATTTTAATTGCGTTTTAAATGATAAATAAAGGTATTTACCCAATATTATCACAAATTATGCTTCGCCGGTCGAGAGTTTATCCATGAAGTAAAACGTAAATATCATGTACGTGACGTCCCGTTAATTCACGTCTGCAACACGAGGAGAAGCCAGGGATCCATCATTGCGCAATATATTAATATTTCAATGCGTGTTAAGTAGGCTCTGATCGTTTTCGCGCCAAAAATAAGAGCTTGTCCCCGTCACTCCAGCTTTTTAAAATGACGACCTCGTATTGCGTAATGCATGTTAAATGGATGAATGGTTTTGTTCTCTTCTCGACCTGCAAAGCGTATTTTGTGTTTATATTGGGTATATACTTTTATTTATCATTTAAAATGCAAATCTGCAAAGTCAATGATCACATGACTTGTGAGTCACGTGGTCAATCGATCCGCTACTTCACGGACATCGTATTTACGTTTTACTTTTACTTTTATGTCTTTTAAAATTATTTATCATTTAAAGGTATTTACCCAATATTATTTCGAAACGCTTTGTTTTGACTTTGTTCTCACTGATTCCAATTATCAGCGTTCACAGTTTTGCATTTCGTCTTTGTTTCCACTGCTTTGGGTCGTGTCTTCCTTGTTGACAGAAATGCTTTCACACGTGGATCGATTTTAATTGCGTTTTAAATGGATTGATGTTTTTGTTCTGTTCTCGAACAATTTGTGATAATATTGGGTAAATACCTTTATTTATCATTTAAAACGCAATCAAAATCGATCAGCTCTGATATCCGTTATTTCGAAAATATGAACATCGTATTTACATTTTACCGTATTTACTCGTGTATAAGACGTCTAATATCTTATATTTTAAGCATATTTACGTTTCACTTTTAAAATGACCACCAAGCTTGAGCTTAAGCTTGAATGGTAGCAGAGCCGATATCTCTTGAAAAACCAACTCGTCTTATATTCGGAAATTGTTTTTTTTTCAATAAATTAAGCTCAATTTTGGGGGGTCGTCTTATACACGAGTCGTCTTATACACGAGTAAATACGGTAACTGTTTGAATCTCAAATGGAATGTAAATGTTCAGATTGGTCATTTGTTTTCATAGCGTTACTTCATTCCAAAGCTTATAAAGGTCTGCGGGTATAATGGGCTGAGAGATGACCTATGGAGACACACTAAGCTGTCCTACTTGACAGGGCATTCACTGGCATCCAACAATAGTTAACAGCCAGTTAAATCACTCAACTTAACTTAGATTATAACACAATTATATAGACTTACAAACTGAACAGCTAGCAAATGATGTGTTTGTTCAAGGTGTTAGATTTGTCAAAGGATATAATGAGTGATCAGTACAAATTTAATTCCTGTTTTTACTTGATCTTTTCCACTTGATGTGTTTCCTTAGAGGAATATTACAGGATAAGAACATATTTTATTTTGATTTCTTAAATTGCCCACACAAAATATAGTCTTGCCAGGTAAAAAAAGAATGAATATAACAAATACACCTTTAAGTCATAAGATACACAGTTGAAATAAAGGATGCAAGAGACATCCTAAAACAGACGTTAACAACATAGAGTATTGTGTCCTTGAAAACTGATTCCTCAAAATGTGGGCTCCCAAACCAACAAGTAAACTTTCTAAAACCGATGATATGAGAAACACATATATATAGTGATTGTAGACCATGCATTACGGTAGGATTTCCTATATTCTGCACATTGTTTGTGAAAGTCAAAGTTCAATTTCTTGTGACTTGCCCACAGTGGGGTATTAGGTGGGGGCTAGGTTACATAACATATTTCCACCTGATTTCTTCTGAGGGTAATTTCTACCTGCACAGGTGTGCCTCATCTTCTGTCGAATCACTCAGGTGTGACAAACCAGATGTTAGCACGCCAGTGACAACCATTTTCACTCCTGCAATGGAGAGATTAAAATTTAGCATGATTGTATAATTGGTTGATGTTTTTGCACATATTTATTTTAAAATCTATTATACCTAAAATATTACCTCTATTATGATAATAATATTCATAGATTTGTGGATGTTTTGTCTTTGCAGGTAAGATCGGTAGTTCATTGTGTGGTAACCATGGCAACAAATTCATTCTCTTGATCATATTGGAATTGCTATTCAACAGTGGTGAGTATTTTTGTCGGCCCCAGACACAATGATAAATAAATCATGGTGGTTTGTTAGTCATACATCATTATCTTATATGGACCAGTATCAGAGCTTCACACTTTACAAAAATAGAAACAATTCAGTGCCCATTTATTGTATATGGATCTGATTATAGTTTAAACTCTCAATTTGAATGTAGATGAATTAGAATTTGTAATTTATGCAGACAGTTTCTCCATCTTTTGTATTGCAAGTCAAGTTAAATTGTGTGAATATTGTGTATAAATTCCTTTCTGCAGTCAAGTGTTACATAAGGGTCACCACAGATGGGAATCACACATAATATACTGTGGAAGATGGTCAAATAGATTCCTGAGTGTGGGATTGCCTCAAAATGATATTGTTCTGTCATTTTATTTGGGTAGCTTTATTTTTTAATACCTTTAAGAGATCTCAATTTCAATTTACCTGGCAACTTGGTCATGTATACAACAAGTGATGAATTCTGCTGTCTCTCCCCTGTCTCTCCCCTGTCTCTCCCCTATCTCTACCCTGTCTCTCCCCTGTCTCTCCCCTGTCTCTACCCTATCTCTCCCCTGTCTCTCCCCTATCTCTACCCTATCTCTCCCCTGTCTCTCCCCTATCCCTACCCTGTCTCTCCCCTGTCTCTACCCTGTCTCTCCACTATCTCTCCCCCCTCTCCCCATCTCTCACCCTGTCTGTCAAATCTCTGAGATCTCAGAGGTGGGCTTGTATTGTGTTTGTTGGGTGGGGTGGGCTTGTATTGTGTTTGTTGGGTGGGGTGGGCTTGTATGGTGTTTGTTGGGTGGAGTGGGCTTGTATGGTGTTTGTTGGGTGGGGTGGGCTTGTATTGTGTTTGTTGGGTGGGGTGGGCTTGTATCGTGTTTGTTGGGTGGGGTGGGCTTGTATGGTGTTTGTTGGGTGGGGTGGGCTTGTATGGTGTTTGTTGGGTGGGGTGGGCTTGTATGGTGTTTGTTGGGTGGGGTGGGCTTGTATTGTGTTTGTTGGGTGGGGTGGGCTTGTATGGTGTTTGTTGGGTGGGGTGGGACTGACCAGTTGATCCCATAATGAGCGGACTGTTATCAGGTCTACTGAGGTGATGTAACATGATGCAAAAACAAGACACAAGCCACAACTGACATCAGAGTGCCACATCTGCCCACACAATTAACACACTCAATAGAAATGATTGGAGATTTAAATTTGTATCTACATTTTAAGGCAATTTAGATTAAAGATTTTACCACCAGAAATACCTCTATTCATTGAATGAAAAAAAGAGCTAACTTTTGAATAGGGCTGAATGATTAAAGTATGTAGATTCTGTATTATGGAGGTTTCGGACAGATATGAACACCAGATGCTATTTAGCTTAACAGGAAGATTCCTTGTATTTTACTTGCAGTCTGTGCAGTGGCTTACAAATCTGTTGATTTGTGTTGTTACATTCTCATAAAGGACCTTATTACTTCTGTTGAGTAAAATATATAAAAGCAGCAGCTGTCTAAACCAGTGTTAACTTGACAAGCTGCCGACCTTCCCTCACCAGTGTTACACTTAACTCATGTATGAAACTGTCCCACGGACACATTGCATTACTGGAGGAAGGTGATCTGTATGTGGTGGTGGATGAGCTTAGCAGAGACATGAGCATCACAGTGACAGTGAGTTACACTCCCTGACCCTGCACCCTGTTATCAGCCCCAACCACCAGGCCCCTACCACCACCAGCTCTACCACCGCCAGCTCCCCCTGTCTGACCACCGCCAGCTCCCCCTGTTTGGCCACCGCCAGCTCCTCCCTACCCCAGTCTGACCACCGTCAGCTCCCCCTGTCTGACCACCGTCAGCTCCCCCTGTCTGACCACCGCCAGCTCCCCCAGTCTGACCACCGCCAGCTCCCACAGTCTGATCACTGCCAGCTCCCCCTACCCCCAGTCTGACCACCGCCAGCTCCCCCAGTCTGACCACCACCAGCTCCCACAGTCTGACTACCGCCAGCTCCCCCTGTCTGACCACCGCCAGCTCCCCCCTACCCCTGTCTGACCACCACCAGCTCCCACAGTCTGACCACCACCAGCTCCCACAGTCTGACTACCGCCAGCACCCCCCTACCCCTGTCTGACCACCGCCAGCTCCCCCAGTCTGACCACCACCAGCTCCCACAGTCTGACTACCGCCAGCTCCCCCTGTCTGACCACCGCCAGCTCCCCCCTACCCCTGTCTGACCACCACCAGCTCCCACAGTCTGACCACCGCCAGCACCCCCCTACCCCTGTCTGACCACCACCAGCTCCCCCAGTCTGACCACCGCCAGCTCCCCACTACCCCTGTCTGACCACCACCAGCTCCCACAGTCTGACCACCGCCAGCTCCCCCCTACCCCTGTCTGACCACCGCCAGCTCCCCCCTACCCCTGTCTGACCACCACCAGCTCCCACAGTCTGACCACCGCCAGCTCCCCACTACCCCCAGTCTGACCACCGCCAGCTCCCCCCTACCCCTGTCTGACCACCACCAGCTCCCCCTGTCTGACCACCGCCAGCTCCCCACTACCCCCAGTCTGACCACCGCCAGCTCCCCCTGTCTGACCACTGCCAGCTCCCCCTGTCTGACCACCGCCAGCTCCCCCCTACCCCCAGTCTGACCACCGCACCAGCTAATCCATCATGGATTCCTGGCCCAGACAGTCCACCTTTATCACTCACACTCTGAGAATGCCTGGATCACACTTTACATAAGGAAAAGATCACATTTTATATCTATCACATTTTATATCTATCACATTTTATATCTATCACATTTTATATCTATCACATTTTATATCTATCACATTTTGTATCTATCGAGGCTTGTTTAGGTGCAGTGTTTATTGGGGGTTTTGGATCTGGCAGGTGAGACAATCATGTTTCTTACCACCATCCCTCACTGACATTAAACCACTTTACAGCTGTTTCTCTTGGTTTATTGCACTTCAAATATTGAAAGGGAGACACAACTGCAACATGATTGCAGTAGAGATGAAGTACAACTCAAACTCTGAATTCTCAAGCAATCAGCCTGATTTACATCACTATGTCGAGTTTTTATTGAAGCAGGTTTGAAGAAATCTTTATTGATATGAGCAATGCGACCTGGATGAAATGCAAGTTATCTTATGAAATCAATATATCGTAAGGTATTTGGTAAGAAAAGAAGGGAAATTTAATTCTTTTTTGAGACTGCAGGATGAGCAAATTAATATTTCAAACATTTGCCATGAGGAATATATATATGGCAGTAAAGTCGGCTAAGGAGGTTGTGTATTAATGGTCAGGTGAGACGTAGAACTATAGCACCCTGCCGTGGCCTTTGTCTGCTACCTCCACACCATCCCACTGTTCTATATGGCTTCATTAATGGCTCCCCAGGTCATCATAAATCTCCCATCACAGCAGCATTAAGGCTCAGCCTGAGAGAGGACTGTGAAGCTGACAGGCCAGTCATACTCACCAGCATCAATTATGCAGATCATTTCTTTAATATTCATTGATAGATATTTACATTTTGACATATAGATTTTATGATCATGTATGCATCTAGAGTCTGATCAATATATAGTGCAGTAGCATACCGGTAATCGTAAAAGAGAAGAATCTCAAAATGGAAGGAAAAATGAATGTATATGTATGTATACACTCCAAGATGCATTTGTCAACAAATAATTAAGATAAATTAGCATATGCATCATGTAAACATTGTGCATTCAATCCTCAGTCATTTTCAAATATTTATTGATTCACAAAAATGGTAGATGACTTAATGGTTGTGTGATTTTGATAAGATAAAGTCACCAGTAAGTAATGTATACAGTATGACCCTCAATGTTCTCACTGTTCACCAGGATATGAGTAAATAATGTCACATTACTCAATTGCAATTTGTACAGCAAGATCATATTAATAAAACTGCATTTAAAGATACTTTTGTAAAAGTATATATAATAGTTCTGTGATTCATTAGAGAACGATGACAGGAAGGACAGGAATTATTGTATGAAATAATGTTAGTATGTTTGACAAGACACGATACCCTGTGTGGCAAAAACCAGCAAAATCATATAAAGCAGTCCATAAATTTGTGTCAACAGATGCAAGATACAGGGCCCATTTAGTGCAGCAAATAAGACACTGCCTCATCACCCGGGTAGTGATAGGTAAAAATGACACCCTTCTTCAAAGACATCATTATCCTCTGAAAGAGAAAATGACATATCTCTCCAAAAGCCCTGTGGCATAAAGGCGGCCTAAATGCCCCATGTCAGTGTGAACCCTGCGCTTACCTGGCCTTCTTAGACATGTCATTTTGTTGCAAATTATACGCCTTCCTCCCTGACACATTGAACACAAAGTGCTCTTTTTCATGCAACAAAATTCAAAACCGACAATGCAAATATTTTCTGAACCCATTCATATGTCTCGAATTAGTCTGTCTCAGGTAATACTTTCCTTAGGAAACCCTTAGAAAATAGGTTTTTGTCGTCTTTGAACAAGAGGTTGGCAGGTATTTTGTTATATATTAATTTCAAAATTATGTTCATGCTTGAGGTACATAATATGTCATGAAAAGAATCCTTAAAATGGATATATATATATAGATACACACACATTTGAATGCACATTTGAAAGAGCTGTTGAAGATTTCCTCCTGCATTTTTATACGAGTTAGCGATCCTTTCTTGACGTGCTAAACATTCTGAACCTTGCCTCCAAGCATAAGACATAACCTCCTGGCAGAATGGCTGTATGCCATCCAGTGAAAACCACAAAGTCTGAGCAAGGAATTACATGAAAGTGAGATCACCACAGCACAATAAGCATAATAAGAGAAACATAGAGGTAATAAATGAATTATTCTCTGCCAAATATGAGCATTGCTGTTGAATAAAATGTTTTTCAATCACTTTTTGTCAATGGAGAGTTCATTCTTTGTGATTTAATTGATAGTTTATATCTTGTATTTCATCACTATATAATGATGTATAGGAGATAAACTATGCAATGCCTTGAAAGTAGCATTTATAGAGCCAATAGTTATCCCCCAGAGCCAATCTTGATTATCAAGATCATAATGAGATCAGGATGCGGGTTCTTGATGTGGTGACATTGTACTGCCAAGTTATCGGCTTCAGGATCCATTTGTTGTTCAAACCCAGACAATCATAATCATAACAGATCTATTTTTAGGAACATAATAGCAAACAACAAATTTCACTTTCAAGGTTTCTATCTTGATGTTTGAGAAAATGATCACATATAAAGAAGACTGTTGTTTATATGAAGTGTTGTGTGACAGCTATGCAGTGTTATGGAGGGTACTTGAGTGTGTGTGAGTACTGGAGACTTGCCACTGGTGTGGGGCTTAGCCCTGTGACATTTGGCAGAACTAATCCCACGGTGAGATACCACAAGACAACTGACACTGTCACTTAGCCTGGCATGCCCTCCAAACATGCTCCACTTCTACCCAAGTCATTGTGGCTTTTTTAGGAAGAGAAAACATTCTCTGTTTACCAATCTCTGCTCTTGCCCATCAGGAATGTGTCTCACCATATTAGACAATCATGTCAAATGTTATCAAGTGTTTTTACAAAACATATCTTAATGGTTATATTATCTGTCACTGGCATTTACCGTGTTTACTCTGGTAAATATTCCTGCTCAGTTTGGCGCTCACACAAGGAGAGAAAATGAATGTCTAGATGTTGACTCTGAAGCAATTTTACTGTTAATAGGCCTATGCTAATAAGTGATGACTGTCAGTGATAAGGACGTCTTTCATCAGGTGGAGGGAAGATAAGACATGGCGGCTTCCATTTCATCTCCTCATCCCTTTCTGGGAAGATCAAACCACCCCCCTCTGGGACCCCCATCTGGGATGCCCCAATTATTCTCCTATGCTAACCATTCCTGCCGTTGCCCACCCTCTCACCCACTGCACAGATCAGTCAGATACCCTGGGAGTCCGTCAGACTACCCGGGGTGGGGAGCAGACACCCTATGGTTGCCTGAGAGGGTGAGGACATCTCGGACATTCCTCCCCCAATTTGTCCCCGTATCTGGCGGTGACTCCTTCACAAATTATCCACCTCTGAATATTTCTTCACTTTGCTGATCATATTAACACAGAGGTTATCTGAACATGTCAGAGGTCACTGGCCCCTTAATTGTATAATGGATGTTGTTTCTGCACTTGTGTTTGCTGCGGAAGGTCCCTGTCATCAGCTGATGATTCTGGAAGGTTTGTGGGAAGGTATCTGTCGTCACGGCAACTGCAGCCAGCCAGCCAGGTGAGATGTCATGGGGTACGGAGGCAGAAATCATAATTATGCTCAGATAGATACAATTTGGTAGAAGTATGGATGCTGATATGAAAAATATTCTGCATGCCATTATAACGGACATCAAGGTGCATGCTGGGATGGTGTGCAGTGACAGGAGATTAAGGCATTCCCGCGAGACTCTTACCAGGGTCTGGGTCTGGCTTGTGTAGACGAGGTGACATTAATGCATGGAATAACCAACCACAGATATCCACACATTGTAATTTGTTGTAGATATTGAGATCTGGATGAGGGGAGTCAAACATCTTGTCTCAAATATGCATGGCTTTTGTTACAACATTTTGTCACGGATCCATGTAGTATTCATGTAGATCTTAATATGAGCTGGGCGTGACCAGACTGAACCATAATGTGACAATGTGAGCTTATTGGTTCACAAGAATGTCTGACCAGATAGATGTTTGCCTCCAACTGATCAGTAGTCAAGTTGAATTGAAAACAAGAAATGCAGTTACGCTATCTGAGTGTGTCAAGTATGATAGATCTTTGTAGTTTTTAGGTAGAAGGACACCAGGGACTGAGGTAAGAATAGGAGCCGGGATGAGAGGAGAGAGTGGACTGTGTTATCAGGGGGAGACAGGCAGGGAGGTGTGGCTCGGGGAATTCTCCCAGAGGTCCCACCCGACGCGCATACATCACACCCCCATAATGCACAGCAACAGTCACGTCACTGCCCACAAATAATCTCACACTTTTAAATTGGTAATGATGAATTGAAAGAGGGACCTTGAGCAGGTTGAAAAGGATTAATTTTACAACACTTTTTGTTGCCTAACATTTATTGTGGCCTGAATATAGATGTCAGAGATGTGGTTTGCACATTGACATTGTGCCTATCTTTGTATTTGTTATGATCGGATGACCAATTTTCTGATCAGTGATTAATGCAATAGAACATTGGCTTTAATTGTTTCAATTGACATCAATTTTGAATCCATATATATCATCCTATATATTGATCTTTACATTGTTTACTATACTGTTGTGCAGCCAACACATATATATTAAGTGCAAAGAGCAATACATGATTAATAGAGGCTCAAATAAAATGTCTTGCTTTAATATCTCATCTCCGGAGCTTATCACGTTGGATAAGAGGAAGTAAACAAAGGGCTGATGCATTATGGGATGTTGTCACGTGACCACAGAGCAGGTGTATTTGGTGAAACTGATCTTATGCTTAACCTTGACAACACAGGAAATTAACCACATCAACAAAAACTGGCACTCACAAATCTGCAAAAAGATATATCTCCAATGAAATACATTGCTGGGTGTATTTTGGTTCTTGAGGATATTTGTTTTTGACTCAGCATTCATTAGTTCATTGTACATTGCAAGCACAAGAGGTTTCTGTAATCAATCACTTTTTGCTGAAGTTTTAAAATGTTTGATCAACATGATCAGTGAACATGATCAAATGGGTTCTCATTATGGTAAGGGCGACATTTCTATTTAAATATTTAGATATGTCATTCATATAGACTTATTTAAACCTTTATAGTTTTCAAATTCTCAATTTTGGAAAGAATAGAAGATTAATGTTATTTCCTGATAGATGGTAGTCGTTATTTAGGGTTACCGTCGAGTTGGTTATGCATTAAGCATGAGTGCATTGTTCCCTGCCTGATGACATATGCAGGTAGATCAGTCAGATGGTTAGCTTCAGCCATCCTCCATGCTAGAGGGAGGGACAGAGGTATTGTCATGGTAATTAATATATGAGACCGTGGAGATAGTTGGATAGGTAGTGTGTGTGCATCTGAGGGGGGAGTTAGGGAGGCAAGAGGTCAGGGTTCCAGTGGTCCAGTGCACCTATCCATGTTCCCAGTGTTGGTCCTGTGTAAACCTGGCAAGACTGAGTCTGCATATATTGGGAGTGTTGTCAAATACCAGATGGAAACAAGGGATGGGCTTGTTGTTAGCTGAATTGGAGAGGAGTGCAGACCTTGATTGGCTTAGGAGGTAACATAAAACCTGATGTTGATGAAAATAGGGAATTATCTCTGAAAAATATATTCATTTATTACCAAAAAAAGAAAAGATTCTTGTAATGTATATATCTATATCCACTTGACTCATTATCTCACTTGTGTTCTTAACTATATCCCAGACTTTTGTGTTTTATTTTCACTGCCTAAATTTTCATCTTTATATGAATTTTGTGTAACTTTGATCTCGGAGCTTTAACCTTGACATTCTATATCATGGTGATTAGGTGTAAGCTAAAGGTATATGTTTAAATCAACTGAAAAGTGGATGTGTTCTCCACCGTTATCAAACAATGGAGTTGGGGTAGGGGGTGTAAAAATATGCTACAATTGACAGTCAAATCATCAAAGCAAGATTATTATATTGACAATATTCACATTTGATGTTGAGTCACAACGAATAAAGGAATAAACCACAACTATACATTTACATGATGTCATCCATTATAATCTGAGCAAGACAGACCAGGGATGATAGGGAGAAGTCTCGTCATCCATTATAATCTGAGCAAGACAGACCAGGGACGATAGGGAGAAGTCTCGTCACCATTATAATCTGAGCAAGACAGACCAGGGACGATAGGGAGAAGTCTCGTCATCCATTATAATCTGAGGAAGACAGACCAGGGACGATAGGGAGAAGTCTCGTCATCCATTATAATCTGAGCAAGACAGACCAGGGACGATAGGGAGAAGTCTCGTCATCCATTATAATCTGAGCAAGACAGACCAGGGACGATAGGGAGAAGTCTGGTCATCCATTATAATCTGAGCAAGACAGACCAGGGACGATAGGGAGAAGTCTCGTCATCCATTATAATCTGAGCAAGACAGACCAGGGACGATAGGGAGAAGTCTCGTCATCCATTATAATCTGAGCAAGACAGACCAGGGACGATAGGGAGAAGTCTCGTCACACAGACCAGGGACGATAGGGAGAAGTCTCGCCACCCATTATAATCTGAGCAAGACAGACCAGGGACGATAGGGAGAAGTCTCGTCACACAGACCAGGAATGATAGGGAGAAGTCTCGTCACACAGACCAGGAATGATAGGGAGAAGTCTCGTCAGACAGACTGAGAAGTTAGTGTTGGGATGGGAGTCATAAGATCCATCCCATTTCTCCAGCACACACTATAAATAAGTTCTTCAGAATATCTGTCTGCACCAGAGATGACAATCAACATTGAAGCTACCTCCTGAAAGATGATCAGGCAATTTTGGCGACAATATAAAACATGGGATGTTTGCTCAGGAGTTCCCAGCAAATTTGTATGATTAATTTGAAATCAATTAAAACTTGTGTGGCATTGTGGATACAAAGCAGAATTTGTCACGGACAGAAGCCATATCCAGGAGAAAGCGGACAAATATAAATGAAAATAGATTGCTGTTAGAATTGGCCTGACAAAGAGTTATGTTTCTGATAAAAACCGCCAGAAAAAAGGGAAAGACGGCCACAACTCCATGTTGTCCCTTTCACCATTTCCCACGGTATTTCCACAAATCTTTGTCTCTTCCTGTTAGGCTGATTTTCTCAGAGATCTTTTATCTTTCGACACTTTCAGCCTTGGTGACATCCTGTGTCCTCGGACAAAGGTAAAAGTAAACAGAGGCAAAGCTGAAAGCACCTCGAGGTAATGCTCTGTTATTGCTTAATTCATCACTCGCATTGTTTGGGGTGGATTCTTGTTTATTGGTCAACACTGAGTCTTTTTGCACATGTCCTGGAGCAAAGCTCACTGTACCTTTTAGGGGTCATTGGCCTCGCAGGAAAGGTTGTTCTGCATGCTGATTGGCCCTATTTATCACACCAGAATGCTGTGGGGACCAGTTATTAATTCAAATTATTAGCGAGTTAGACAATCTGTGAGAAGAACAAATATATTAATGATATCTGAACACAAAGTTGATTATCACAGTCACTGCTCGGATGGGATACTGCCCATACCGCCCTCTGTTGGAGACATATTGCATTAAACCTTATGCCTTCATGTGGAGTTCAACTCTCTTTGTATCTAAGTGCTACATATATTAGATACATATTTCTGGAAAATTAATCCCTCCTGGGCATGCTGAAATATGTGGAAATAATTGCCTGTAGCATTTGATATTGAAAGCTATCATTCATGAGGCCCGGTGTGATGTTAGGACTGGTCTTACAACAGTCATCCTCCTCATCCTCCTCCTCATCCTCCTCCTCATCCTCATCATCATCATCCTCCTGCTCATCCTCCTCATCCTCATCCTCCTGCTCATCATGTCATCCAGGATTGCATATCCAAATAGTACCAGACTACCATTACCCATGACCCAATAACCAAACTGATGCAGTGTTGACAATGCATTGGCAGACCTGTAAGAATGGCTTGTGAGGTGGGAGGATTTAGCCAGCCCCTGTCAGAACCCCCATCAGAACCCCCTTCAGAACCCCCGTCAGAACCCTCCCAGGTTACGGGCTGGAAGGAAGCATGTATGGTAATTATTCTTGACTGGTGTTCCTGTGTCTCATTGTGCTTCCCTGTGATTTCATCTCTCAACTTTTGAGTTGAGAGATGAAAAATTACCTTTCTCTCAGAAATGTTGCAAAAAATTTATCCCCATGTTTCTGTTTTTCCCTTGTCAGATTTGCTTACTTGAGTTTTATATCTGTATAAAGCCCTTCTACAAATAATAAGAATGCAATCAATCTACCAGGTAACATCTAACAACTCGGGATTTGTAGGATATTACCTGAAAGGAAGTGCCCACTTTGAACCTTGGTGCAGAAAATAGGCAAACCGATGCACTGAGATAGGTGGAATACAGCAGGCCGTACTGCCATACAGCAGGGTGGTAGTCCAGGATGGGGGTGAGGGTACAGCAGGGTGGTAGTCCAGGATGGGGGTGGGGGGAGAGCAGGGTGGGGTAGGGAGAGTGCAGGGTGGGGTGGGTAGAGAGCAGGGTGGGGTGAGGAGAGAGAAGGGTGTGGTAAAGAGAGAGCAGGGTGAGGTAAGGAGAGCAGGTGGGATAAGGAGAGAGCAGGGTGGGGTAAGGAGAGAGTAGGGTGGGATAAGGAGAGAGCAGGGTGGGGTAAGGAGAGAGTAGGGTGGGGTAAGGAGAGAGTAGGGTGGGGTAAGGAGAGAGTAGGGTGGGGTGGGGTGGGGTACAGCAGGGCTAATCAATAGATCAATTTGGTTTGAGGGTGCCATACTCTGATTTGGAGAGTATATTGGTCTATTTTGATGATATAGCCATCTGGTTGGAGGGTATTGTGGACTGGTTTGAGGGTTTTGTGGACTGGTTGGAGGGTATTGTGGCCTGGTTGGAGGTTATTATGGACCGGTTTGAGGGTACTGGAGTGAAGGTGTATTGATCCTTCCCCTTTTAAGTGGTGACCTCACAGTGGGGGGTGTATACTTATTGCCCTGTCTCTAATACTAATGTCCTCAAGGCGGAGAGTGGTAGAGTTGGGAATTTCGTAATATAAATAGAAAGTTTTTCTTGTAAGAACCACGTGTTTGGTCAGCCACAACTGTTTTACCCTGTTTGGTCACAGTTGCCGTCAAACTGATAGGTGGGAACATGAATTATATATCAACATGATTAACAGTGATGAAATATTGCTTTTTTGCAGTAGATGATGATTAATGCTTAGTGCTTCAGTGATTGTCCTTGGTATTATTTTTAATTTTCAAAGGACCTCTCTTCTCTTTATAATGTGTGACTGATCACACACCGAAAATCGTTAAGATATTGATACAACAAATTAATAGCACTTGTAGAGGGGTGATTATGCTAAAATATTGAGAAAAACAAAACAATCAGACAAAGGGCACAAGTATGTCAAGGACATAAATTTGGTATTTCAATCTGCCAAGGGATAACAAGATGGAGGGCAAGTCTTGCAATTTGCAGTGTATCATTTTTTTTAAATTTTTGAGTGATGCTTTAGACAATCCAACAATATATCAGACATGATTGATAAATGCACGGAACAAATCTGAACCATCACAATAGATCTTATTTGTTTTATCCTCCCAGACCTCAGTGGAAGCTTCATTAGAAGGTAATTTGGCATCTCTCCATGTGTATTTGAAGGAAAACTAAGTACTTGTTCTTGAGACCTGATATTGTTATGCATCATCCGAGGGATTGATAATAATCCATTCTTGATGTCATATTACACTCGATGAATCCTCAATAGCTTTCATGTCCCTTTGAATTTTGTCAGAAAAAGAAATAGGGGGAGAAAAAAATCTGAAAAAAATCATTGAATTATATCCTGATGATGTGAGTGCGTGTCTTTGGCAAGATATTTTAGGCAAGAGGTGAGTTTCCTGACTCTGGATGTCAGCATGATGCTTTACTTTGTGCTCTGTGCCAGATGCCATGGTATCAGTCCAGGGGGCCAACCACACTAAATGCTCCCTACATCTCCTGCCACACTAAATGCTCCCTACGTTTCCTGCCATACTAAATGCTCCCTACATCTCCTGCCACACTAAATGCTCCCTACGTCTCCTGCCACACTAAATGCTCCCCACGTTTCCTGCCATACTAAATGCTCCCTACGTTTCCTGCCATACTAAATGTTCCCTACGTCTCCTACCACACTAAATGCTCCCTACGTCTCTTACCACACTAAATGCTCCCCACGTCTCTTACCATACTAAATGCTCCCTACGTTTCCTGCCACACTAAATGCTCCCTACGTCTCCTGCCATACTAAATGCTCCCCACGTCTCCTGCCATACTAAATGCTCCCTACGTTTCCTGCCACACTAAATGCTCCCCACGTTTCCTGCCATACTAAATGCTCCCTACGTTTCCTGCCATACTAAATGTTCCCTACGTCTCCTACCACACTAAATGCTCCCTACGTCTCTTACCACACTAAATGCTCCCCACGTCTCTTACCATACTAAATGCTCCCTACGTTTCCTGCCACACTAAATGCTCCCTACGTCTCCTGCCATACTAAATGCTCCCCACGTCTCCTGCCATACTAAATGCTCCCTACGTTTCCTGCCACACTAAATGCTCCCCACGTTTCCTGCCATACTAAATGCTCCCTACGTTTCCTGCCATACTAAATGTTCCCTACGTCTCCTACCACACTAAATGCTCCCTACGTCTCTTACCACACTAAATGCTCCCCACGTCTCTTACCATACTAAATGCTCCCTACGTTTCCTGCCACACTAAATGCTCCCTACGTCTCCTGCCATACTAAATGCTCCCTACGTCTCCTGCCATACTAAATGCTCCCTACGTTTCCTGCCACACTAAATGCTCCCTACGTTTCCTGCCATACTAAATGCTCCCTACGTTTCCTGCCATACTAAATGTTCCCTACGTCTCCTACCACACTAAATGCTCCCTACGTCTCTTACCACACTAAATGCTCCCCACGTCTCTTACCATACTAAATGCTCCCTACGTTTCCTGCCACACTAAATGCTCCCTACGTTTCCTACCATACTAAATGCTCCCCACGTCTCCTGCCACACTAAATGCTCCCTACGTTTCTTACCACACTAAATGCTCCTTATGTCTCCTGCCACACTAAATGCTCCCTACGTCTCCTTCCACACTAAATGCTCCCCACATCTCTCACCACACTAAATGCTCCCTACATCTCCTGCCACACTAAATGCTCCCTACGTCTCCTACCACACTAAATGCTCCCTACGTTTCCTACCATACTAAATGCTCCCTACGTCTCCTACCATACTAAATGCTCCCTACGTCTCCTGCCACACTAAATGCTCCCTACGTCTCCTACCACACTAAATGCTCCCCACGTCTCTTACCACACTAAATGCTCCCTACGTCTCCTGCCATACTAAATGCTCCCTACGTCTCTTACCACACTAAATGCTCCCTATGTCTCTTACCATACTAAATGCTCCCTACGTCTCCTACCATACTAAATGTTCCCTACGTCTCTTACCATACTAAATGCTCCCTACGTCTCCTACCATACTATATGCTCCCTACGTTTCTCACCACACTAAATGCTCCCTACATCTTTTACCACACTAAATGCTCCCTACGTCTCTTACCATTGAATCTCTCAGTGAGGGTTGCTGCAATAAGGTTTGGGTCCAGTAGTATGAGGCGGGTATTTGTTGGTTAGTATGAGGCGGGTATTTGTTGGTTAGTATGAGGCAGGTTTTTGTTGGTTAGTATGAGGCGGGTATTTGTTGGTTAGCATGAGGCGGGTATTTGTTGGTTAGTATGAGGCGGGTATTTGTTGGTTAGTATGAGGCGGGTATTTGTTGGTTAACTATAAGGCGGGTATTTGTTGGTTAGTATGAGGCGGGTTTTTGTTGGTTAGTATGAGGCGGGTATTTGTTGGTTAGTATGAGGCGGGTATTTGTTGGGGCATGTTTTGGTGGTGTTGACTCAGTCATTTGGGGAGAATGGTAACACATATGTAAGACATAGCATCAGATGGTTTACCTGAGTCCCTAGTGTCCCAGAGTACACACAGCATCTCATGCAAATCACATGATAACTCGAGTGATGACAAGAAGATAGAGAGCCCGGCATTCACAGACCAGAAAGAAGAAAGAGCAACTCTTGATGACTGATTGTATTCGCTGTGTGCCGTCTGGAGGCACTTGTATGTGGCTACCTGTCCACGAGGGTTGCCGATTATTTGATCTTGCCGCTTTTTAGCAAAGCTAAATATTTGCTTGTTGTTTGGAAAGATTTGATCAAATAGACTGGGCTGTATAGAGGGTTCACACGATGGGGATCAGAAGCTCTCGCCAACATTTATGGGCTGAACTCCAGAAATGAATATATTTGCACACAGTATTGGCAAAATGGGACATCCGTTTGGTTAAAGCTATAAAAAGTGCTAAGTTTATTTGTTTTGGGATTTGTGTAAAACCAGATTAGTATGCAGTAGACATGTGTTGACTGGAATGTGAAGAATTGTTATTAGGCCATAGAAGCAAACTGTTAAACCTGTTGAGATATTATCTTGCAGGATTAGTAGAGTATGTTCAAATACAGGTAACCTCGAATATTTGTTGTCTTTAATAGTCTCGAAGTATGTTAAGTGAGTTTCTCAAATAAAACTGAGTGCTTCACATCAGGAACAGTGTCTTCAAAATTCTTTTTACCTGCCAAAAGGTAATTAAATTTCTCTCATTTAGAACAAAAGAACGTGCATATCACAGATACATTTTCTCCGAATATACATAAATATTTGAATCCCCAAATTTAAATCTTCAATTCGTCTAAAATGTGTTTGCCTTTGTTTAACAATTTACTCATTTTGAAAATCATGATATATTCTGAGTGCCATACAAACTGACTTTCCAATCATGCCATTATTTATGCTTAAATTGAATGATGATATATTCTTTGTACAATGTGATACATTGAATAAATGATACTGTTTTGTGATTTGGTACATTTTATCAGTAGAAGACATGTCATGCTGTACAATGATTCCCAGCTATTCTAGTAAGGGTTTTTTTTAGCATGAGGAATATTTGGCATTGGTATGTTAGGTACACAAGAATCTGCACCTCAATCCACTCACTTGTGTAAGAATGTTGATAATCATATGTCAGTGAAACCAGACGAGTGATTGACAGGTGTCAATCAAGCTGTGGGGAGTGGGAGGTGGGTTACCAGCCTCCAGCTGATTGGCACATACCCGCCTTGTAACTCATATATCTACTAACAACTCAAATATATATATGCTGCAAAACTGCTAGAGAAGCTAGGAGATCAGGGCTGGAGAGTTTGCAATGAAAAATGATGGATTTCATACAAATCATGTTTTCTTTCCTCCGCTTAAAAAAAGAAGAGTTCATTTAGGCCAAGGAGATTTTCCTGGAAAGCAAAACACTCCTCCTGCCCGCCCGTACCTCAGAAAGAGATATATTATGGAGAAGAAAACTGATTTTACTTGAAAATGTCCTCTGTTGGTTTTTTCAATCACTTTTAAGTCCAGATATATTGATCTTTTCCTCAAATGTGGATTGCATGGCAAAGCAAAGCATATTAAAGCATAGTGAGGTTTCTAAATGGAAGATGAGGGTGTGGTACCTGAGGTGGTGGCATCAGGAGGGGGGGGGGTTGAGGTGCTGCCCCCTGAGCCCTCTACATATATTGACCCTACGTGACATGGACCTAAGCTGGGGTATATACTACCCCAGTGTGTGCCTGGAGGGCTGGATCATGCTCATCACTTCAAACATGTGACACTTCCCTCAGAGACACGCTGTTCGCTCTTCATGCCTGCCTCAAACTGATTCCGTGCCAGATGAACGTAATGCAGAAGAAGCTCTACCAAAATAGATTTCCATGAAACATTCAAGGCTTATCTTGCAATGACGATTTTTACAATTGTTATTTAATAAAACACACATAACTTAAAACACATGACAACTTCTGTTTCTACAAAGTAAAAATTAAACAAAATTAACAGCTTCAGAGTGACTTATAAATTTTCAATGAATGAAATGAGACACTGAAGTGACGCATGGTAAATGTGAGAAAGTTTATGGTGTGATTGCCTGGATGTGAGTAATAGCGTGACATTTCAAAGTTGAGTCTCTCATACAGGAAAGCGAGTCTGTCATCACACACACACACACACACACACACACACACACACACACACACACACACACACACACACACACACACACACACACCTCACGCAATGTAACAGCACTCCCATCTCTCTCCTGTCAGTGATCTTCATTCATGAATCCATGCTACTACACAATATACTACCCAGCCACACCTGAGCCAGCACACCTGGTCTCCATGGTGATATCGCCATGGTAACCAGACAATAGACCTTGGTGACATGAGGTCACAGACTCCTTGGAGCCAGCTGTCAGAAAAGACTGACATGCCATGAAATGTTGTCCAATGTTGAGAGAACTCTGCAGACGATTGTCACACTTTGATTGCCAATTATGAGTGTAATATAATTCTAGAACAGATGTATAATGGCAGTCATGAACTTCGTGCTCTCCTAGTTACTGCTGTTTTATTATGTCAAACATTGAGTTATTAATCAAATATATTTGAGTGATAATTTGTGTAAGTTGTTTTTTGCGAGATAGAGCGAATAATTATTTGCAAACCATAACATTTGAATCATTAAAATGTGATATAACTTTCCAGCTGATAAATTATCCAAGTTATTAATTTTTCACTGCATTTCTGAAAAGTGTGACCATAAAAGTCTATGAATTGTCCAGTGAACTTATAGTTGATGAGGTTGACTTTTAGCCCTGTGAACATCTCGTGTTGGAATCAAACATCACTTTGCTCACATTAAATCTGACAAAATAATGTCATGCTCTGCCATCTTGTTTCAATATTGACACACACCTTATCAAAGTCACCCATACAATAATCATAAATGGTGAACAAATGGTGTCACACGGTTCTGCTCTGGACGAGGTTCCGCTCTGAACTAGGTCAGATGGAGGTTATGAGGTTATGCGGGAACAGAAAGATGGTTTGTGCTCACAGCAAGAAGGAAACTCACTCTCTCAGGTTTCGTTTCTTGTTTGTTTTGTTATGAGATCCAGATCTTCAACCAGAAAACATGGTGGTAATGTTTTGCAGGTTTTGGCAGCTTTATGTTAGGCAAGCTGTTTGCTACAAGGGTTGATGGGGTACCAGACACAACTGACAACTAATTGTGGGGTTTATTCAGGAATTTGTCTGGAGGAGGTCTGCTCCGAACTTGGCTGGAAGAAATTCCAGAAATATTGATCAATAACATGAACTATGCATCTATATTGTGAACATACATACATGACGACTGTGAATCAGACTGAGTGATAATATAAGGTTACATCTTGTCACATGACTTTATTAGGTCACATCTTGACACATGACTTAATTAGGTCAAACATACATTTAACATAACATAATATCCAGTAAAGCATGATGAATCTTTCACAGTCCATTCAATTGTTCTTCTTCCCCATTTTTCTATTGTCATGAAAATCAAATGAAATATAATTGCCAATCTTTGTGCGTCAAACACTAATTGGTTATGGCAATTCAGAATCTAGTGAAGTATGCAAACAGAAGTTGCCAGTCTTGATGCTTTGTGATGTATCAGTGGGTAGGAGAGGCTTTGCCCTGAGGGTGGGATTAACCACCTGACCTGGGTCATAAGGATTAGCTGGGATTAGGGACAACAGTTGGTGAGGACGTTGAGACAGGTGATGTGGCTTGGGAGAGCTGCCTGCCTGATGACCTTCCGTCCTGCCATCGTGACCCAGACACTCAGGCTCCTGCCGTTGCCTCTGCTAATTAGGATCACTGCCTATTGTCCTGATTGTCTGGAGCCAAGACTGAGGACTCAATGTGACAGAGGACAGAGGAGGCCGGGATATCCAGGGCCTTGTGACAGACAGAGGAGGCTGGGATATCCAGGGCCTTGTGACAGACAGAGGAGGCTGGGATATCCAGGGCCATGTGACAGAGGAGGGTGGGATATCCAGGGCCGTGTGACAGAGGAGGGTGGGATATCCAGGGCCGTGTGACAGAGGAGGGTGGGATATCCAGGGCCTTGTGACAGACAGAGGAAGCCGGGATATCCAGGGCCTTGTGACAGACAGAGGAGGCCAAGATATCCAGGGCCTTGTGACAGACAGAGGAGGCCGGGATATCCAGGGCCTTGTGACAGACAGAGGAGGCTGGGATATCCAGGGCCTTGTGACAGACAGAGGAGGCCAAGATATCCAGGGCCTTGTGACAGACAGAGGAGGCCGAGATATCCAGGGCCTTGTGACAGACAGAGGAGGCCGAGATATCCAGGGTCTTGTGACAGACAGAGGAGGCCGGGATATCCAGGGCCTTGTGACAGACAGGGGAGGCCGAGATATCCAGGGCCTTGTGACAGACAGAGGAGGCCGAGATATCCAGGGCCTTGTGACAGACAGAGGAGGCCGGGATATCCAGGGCCTTGTGACAGACAGAGGAGGCTGGGATATCCAGGGCCTTGTGACAGACAGAGGAGGCCGGGATATCCAGGGCCTTGTGACAGACAGAGGAGGCCGGGATATCCAGGGCCTTGTGACAGACAGAGGAGGCTGGGATATCCAGGGCCTTGTGACAGACAGAGGAGGCTGGGATATCCAGGGCCTTGTGACAGACAGAGGAGGCCGGGATATCCAGGGCCTTGTGACAGACAGAGGAGGCCGGGATATCCAGGGCCTTGTGACAGACAGAGGAGGCTGGGATATCCAGGGCCTTGTGACAGACAGAGGAGGTCGGGATATCCAGGGCCTTGTGACAGACAGAGGAGGCTGGGATATCCAGGGCCTTGTGACAGACAGAGGAGGTCGGGATATCCAGGGCTTTGTTTTGTTTTCAAATCTCCACCTCTGTGATGTGAGAACTTGCCTAGTGATAGTCTCATGTGATACCTTAATTGACCTAATAAAGGCATTGGGACATTTCTGTGACCTTTATTTATTTTATTCAGATTTTAATTAATAAAATGTGTTTTATTTCTTATTTTTATTTTTCAGGGAAATGTAGCCTGCATATCTCAAATGCCGATAACTTTTTACAGATGTGTGAATTACTGTATTTGCAGGTGTGTTTGGGTACGAGTTGAGTGCGCGCCGTAACTACACCGTGTTCCAGGGCCACATCTCAGTGGAGTATTCCTATCCATCCGAAGTTCTACTACCTCTGGGACGCGTCCAGCTGGTCGACCTCAATACCAACAACTCAGTGGTGGCCTCAGCCGGACTGCCCCCTGGATATCCAGAGGGAGTGCTTACCTTCATGTGTGGAGCAGTGGAACATGCAGGAGAATTTGTATTCCAGATGGTGGAGAAACCAGGAGGAAAGGTTCTCAAAGAAACGGCCATAATGTATGTAAAGTGGCCGTCTTTCCAGATGAAGCTACCCCCGACCCACGTAGCGCAGGAGGACACAGTGACGTTACAGTTTACACCACTAGATGTCCTCTGTGATGTGGTCAATCCACAAGGCAAGTTTACTATCGATGTCGTCTACTACGGCAAGAATGACAGTAGTAGCCTCTCAATCGAAGAATTAATCAAAAATCGTCCAAAACAGCTGATTCACAGACAAGAAATTGAAGGATTTAATCAGAAAAGAACAATAAATATAAATTTTGATTGCAACCTTTTTGATGTAGCAGGAATTTACAAAGTTCTCTTCACATCGTTAGAAGATTTATCCAAACCTATCGCTTCCAGTAATACAATGATAGTAAGGTGGAGTGACTCGTATACTCTGGAATACCGGATGCCGAGCATCTTCCCGTGTCGTAGCTATGTCACTATTAATTACAACTACCCACAATGCATTGGCAATGAGGATAAGATTCGTCTTTACAAAATGATCCACATCGCCCAGTCCAGTGCCGCCTCCCCCACCAATCTGGTGTACATGGAAGAGAAGAGGGTTACCCAAGGAAGGTACACCTCCTCTTTTGAATGCAACAGATTCCACGAGGACTTTATTGGTTACTGTTTCAAGTATATCAGTATGTCCCACAAGGGGGCAGTGTCGGAGCAGAAGACGCGCTGCATTCCTACCCAGAACCAGCCAGGTGAGTCGCACCTCCGTGGGAGATGCATATATTTTTATTGTTATTTCTTAATCAGTAGATAGTCTCTATTGTAAGTCGTCATAGGGTCAAGATTTTATATCAGACTATTTTACAATTTATAATGATTTCACATTCATCATGAAACACAGATTGTTTTCTGATAAACCCATATTAATCAGGTGTGATATGCCGTGACACAAGTTAGGTACAAACCACATTTACATCATGAAATATTCTGACTAAATGAGGCTAGACTTCATAGTTTGCATTCCTAGTGTGATCAGAGGTGACTTATGAAGCAAGTGGCGGAGTATAAGGCTGGAACGGAGACGACCACGGTCAGTGTAGAGTACATATAAGCTGCTGGGGCTGATGTCAGATGCTCCAGACAGGGATAAATATTCTCTTGCCTTGAGGGCTTCCTCAGTGGTGCCACCTGCTGACTGATCAATCTGTCACAGTGCCTGACAAAGCAATGTCCATATTTGACCTGTTGACCTCTGAAATCTTGGGCCATCTTTATGTAGCATGCTTTATCACAGGTTGGCAGAGAGTGTAACCCCCCTCCCCCCTATCAATGAAAATTAATGCCTATTATCGTGATCAATTTTGGGGGTAGAAAGAAGAGTATGAAGACAGTATAGGGATAGGCTGGAGAAAGAAGTCGGCCTGGGTTAGGTCAGACGGCAGGTTCCTGTGACCATGGTGACAACTGCGGAGCGGAGCGCTCCTCTATCATGTGGCAGATCCCACATCTCCTACTTCCCCACATAACACCAGGCTGAGAGTTAACTGTTTCTATCTGATAGTTCACAATGAGGCGATATTAACCCTCGTCATGCTGGCCCCGGTCCACAAAGGTAACATTAACCCTCATTTGCTGGCCGAGCCCATGAGGCGCCTCATCAGGGCTGAGGGGGGGACAATAGTAAGTGATGTATTGATGACCTGAGAACACTCATCACCCATCCATCACCTGCCTGCCATCCTCTCCATCTCCACACTGCAAACCCCCCCTCCCTCGCCATCCCCCCCCCCCCCCCAGGCCTCAGTGCAAGCATCTCTCTCACAATGCAGGCCTGATACATGGCAAATCTGAACAGCTAAGATAGCACACAGTCCATGCAAGGGCAATTCTTCTTTATGGCATATCCAACTAAAGGGATAAAAGCTGAAATCCCAACTTTGGATGCGGAGAGTTTATTCCACGTATAAATTGTAATCTTTACTTTCATGTCCTATATAATCTTTCAATTCAGTGCTTCAAACCTTAATATTTCTGCCCAAATCTGAGGCCTTTTGTATAAAAATCCAAAAAGGCTTTGATCCCTTTGAGTGAATTATGGAAATGAATCGAGTCTCACTTATTACTATTTTAATCCTGAGCTTAGTTGGGTGTGACAATGCCTTGACTTTGCAAATATTATGAGCAATTAAGCAACAGGAAGCACAACAAATGCAAGGAGCTAAATGTTATTTATAGGGTGTTCCACCACGGTGCAATCTCATTTCTCTTGGACACAAATTACAACTTCATAAAAAAAACATTCTGAGAAAGCAAAATGAAAAGTTTACAGATTCTAAAAGAATTGCTCTAGCTCAGGGTTTGGAATTAAGCTGGCAGTATAGCTATGCGAAATAAAGAAGAAAGAAAACAGAAATGACTCCATGGTAATCTTATAAATCATTAAGCAAAGAAATAATCAAAATTGCTTGAAGAAAAGTCTGCAAAGTCAAACTTTTAAATATACTGGCAAATTGAGATGCCCAAAGAGATTACAGAGAAATGTAAGAATTACTTTAAGAAGAAACTCAGAGAGTATATTACAGAGAAGCTTTAAGAAGCTCAGAGAGTATATTACAGAGAAGCCGTAAGAAGCTCAGAGAGTATATTACAGAGAAGCCGTAAGAAGCTCAGAGAGTATATTACAGAGAAGCCGTAAGAAGCTCAGAGAGTATATTACAGAGAGGCCAATAAGAATCTCAGAGAGTATATTACAGTAAAGCCATAAGAAGCTCAGAGAGTATATTGCAGAGAAGCTTTAAGAAGCTCAGAGCCAAGAAACTAATAAAGAACAAATAAAGAAGGATGACGCTAACATGGTCAACATTAATCACCAAAGTTAATGCTGAGAGATAGATGCAGGAGGCTGAGAGATAGATGCAGGAGGCCGTCCCTGAGAGATAGATGCAGGAGGCCGTCCCTGAGAGATAGATGCAGGAGGCCGTCCCTGACAGATAGATGCAGGAGGCCGTCCCTGAGAGATAGATGCAGGAGGCCGTCCCTGAGAGATAGATGCAGGAGGCCATCCCTGAGAGAGAGATGCAGGAGGCCGTCCCTGAGAGATAGATGCAGGAGGCCGTCCCTGAGAGAGATGCAGGAGGCCGTCCCTGAAAGATAGATGCAGGAGGCCGTCCCTGAGAGAGAGATGCAGGAGGCCGTCCCTGATCCATTATTGACTGTAATGATTACATTAAGCAGAATATCAGAAGCGTTAATGAAGATAACTTTATCATCATGATCAGAACTTAAGGGTTACCAGGCTGCAGTCTACAGTATTTATTATAGTTATTGATAGGGTTGTGTGCATAAATTCCATAATTAATGCGACAATTGGTAAATGGCCTTTCACATCTTATGAGCATAGATTTTATGTTTATATCATATTTTACTAAACAGAAATGCAAGTAGGGAGCTCGGGACAAAAATCAGATCTCCATGAAGAGAATGTCTCATATCATGATGACTGTACTTAATCAAGAATTCAAGCAGGATGCTAATCTTTTAGAAGATATCTGCACACTTAAATTCCTTCAAATATTTCTGAAGTCCAGCACAGAGTATTACAGAGGTGTTGAGCAGACATGGCCTGCTGGGCTGGGAGAGGGTGACATTTACAGAATGTCACGGACAACATAGAAGACCTCGACTGTGCTGGTCATGATACAAGCATGTGATCTGACATGATATGACATAGCATTACATGGGGCATTTACATCATGTAAATGGTGAAGCAGACAGGCTGAATAGATCACATGAAATGGACACTCTGGATAGATGAGTGGTTAACCACCCTGCCTGCTACCCTTGTTAAGTCAGTCTGGAGGGGTTGAGATATGGAGGAGGGGGAAGGTTAAATGTGTCTTACAGATCGGTCAGGGATAAGGTCATAGGCATGAGGAGTTAACCAGAAGTTTGTGCAGAAAAGTCAAGGTCAATTTGCAGGAAGGCCCTCTCTCTATGCATCATTATGTCGACTTACAACACCACCTGCTGCCAGGATTCATGTCAAACATCTAAAATAAGTTAACTCAATATTTGTGAAATGTATCATATCATGCTAAAATAACAGTATTACAAATATTATAAAATAATTTTTCCACTTACATTTTTTTATGAGGACATTTTCCATTTGACGACTAATTTGACGACCTTTTTTCTGTCACTACCTCAGTAGGTGATTCTTGAGGAGATCACCTGGTGTTGATATATGAGTTGAGTGTTGTGTGATGGCACATGCAGGCAGCCGTGGTGGGAGGGGAGGTTCTGAGAGCTGGTCACAGAGTGATGGGGTCTGTCCCGTCTGCCGCCACACCGCCTCCACTCAAGTACCAACTGTCTTCTTGCAATTTACACAGATCCTTCTGAGTCAATGCACGTTTGTCTTCTGATAGGTCCAATGCATTTTTAGTATGTTATGAATATAACTTATTTTAAGTTAAACCTCATGAAGAATGTTAAATACGGTAATGCACTGAAGTTATATTAGATAAAACTTGAAGTCAATTATAGGATAATCATTGAGTAATTACCGGGCTTTGATTGACAGTTGAAATCATTGTATTGATTCAATTAGTAATTTGTGATTGACATTGTTCATTAGGTGATGTCCTAATTACCAAGATTATGGGAAAGATCTGATCAGAATTGTCCTGCCCGCCATGTGACATTGGAGGATGGCATCTGTTACAAACAAAAAATAATTTAGATTGGCCTTTTTGAATTTTCTTGTAAGCCATCATGAGATTATGTCAGTGACGGGAGAAATATTTTTTTATTTTATATTTTTTTGTTTGAATAATTTTTTTTAAATTTTTTTATTTTTCCTTTTAATCAAATATTTTTCTCCCACATGAGAACACTATGAGATCTCTTGTTTGTATAAGGTACTTTAGTATCCCATGATTACAAGAAATCTATTACTTAAGACAGTAATAAAGCATTTGATGGTGTTGCACAACATTACCTACACCCTGTTTCTATTTAAGATTTGAAGCTTTCTTATTTATACGAATAATCTATTAGGCATGCTGTGTTTTAATATGACAAAAAGATTGCCATAAATCTCAGGATAAGGTTCATGAGTTGAGTGTGAGTGAAAGCCAGGGGTGACTTGCATCTTGCTTGAGCACATCACATCGTGCTTGGCTGCTAATACTGGAAGGTTCAATGCTGACCATAAAGGAACACAAAATATAGTGTGAAAAGTGAATTGTGGGATTGTTATGATCATTGATATTGTATTTATGAGACGTGGATTCTATTCAGCATAAAGACAGCACAGTGCGATGGTAAGGTGGGTGGGAAGTATGTGAGACAGCCTGGCTAATGGTGGAGGCGTGGTGGGAAACATCAACTATGGAATACCTCAACCAAACACACACAGCCTTCTTATAAGCTCTGAAAGAAATGAAACCAGCATATACCAAATATGTATATATGTAGTATATAAACCCTAATATAGAAGAGGAATGTTTATTATATATATCATATTATCAATAGAATTTATTTGGGCCATCTTACTTCCATTTTCCGCCACATGGCGCAGTGCTCTGGCACCACAAATATAATGAATGCAGGGCATTTAGATGTTTGCAATATTATGAGGTATTGATGTTTGTCAATAAGCTCATGAAATCTCCTCTGGGAAGGATATTTGACCCTGAAGACCTTTACCTGACCCTGAATTGACAGCTGGTATTTTGTGCTCGTGTTTTGTACGACATCGTTGCATCACAAAATGGAAGTAAGCCATTGCTGCCTTCAACATTTTTTAAAGAATATTTAGGATCTCAGTGGTAAGATGTTTTGACTTGATTCACTCATTGTTATATTATTTATCTTTCATAGTCGATTGATCACCTTGTGACATTCAGGCTGAAGAGATTTTGTCAGTGTCATCCTGATATAATGTGGACAATGATATCATTTGTATCTTCATGGTCTGTCTCACCATGAAAGCTGCTCCTCTCTGCCTGAAGATGGCGCTGTAGGTTGAGGGCCCCTTCTGCTCCTCTCTGCCTGAAGATGGCGCTGTAGGTTGAGGGCCCCTTCTGCTCCTCTCTCCCTGAAGATGGCGCTGTAGGTATGTGGTCACATTTATGTGTGAACACATACAAGTCTGACTTATATAATGTGAGTATCGGCAGAGGAGCATGAATACAGCCAGAGCTTGGGTACATGAGCGCCACCTGTGGGTAGATTATGTACAGTTCTCTTCCACACCTGGATCCCATCCCTTACCACACACAAACAGCACCCCAGCATAACCTGCAACCTGAAACAAGATTTATACTTTTATCTCCATTCTGACAAGCGGAATCCACCCAACTGGTAAAATAGAGATCTTCACGGGGGATGATCAAAGCATTCTGAATGGGGGGGGGGGGGGGGGGGGGGGGGGGGATCATTGTCCATGTGATATATGTTACATGATTAGATTGCAGACTACCATGCAACAATGAAAATATTAACCAGAATAATGTCGTATTTGACCCTAATGGTTGTATGCCAGGTGGGTAGGCATTTCTGGTGCCATGCAGAGCTATTATGTCATGCATCATGCAGTCACACACACCTCATGTATAACACTTTTGGGTCAAACGCTTGTCTCATATTGGTAGATTGCTGTGCCAGTGCAAAAGATTGAAGATCTCCGCCGTTATGGAGAAAGAGCCAGGCATTGTGACCAGGAGCTGTCTGCAATAAGAATGGGTTGGATCTCAGCCATGGGTCCAGCCATGTGTCGATATGTAGTGTTAAAATATTTCAAATAGGGACATGAAAACTCCAGCGCCACATTTCTGTCTATCTGATGTTTCAAATTTGATTACAAATAGTAAGGTACATTCTAAAATGGTGAAACATTCTAGAAACTGGAAACCCTATCTTATGCTTTCTTCAAATATTTTATAGATGGAGTTGAAATTTGTGTTCCAAGAGGAAAAAACAAACAAAAACAAAAAACAGACAAACCCTGTAAATAAGATTATTTTTCTTTTGGAAATATACAAATTTTGCACCCCTGCTGTTTAATTGCTCATAATATTTGCAAAGAACTGCAAGGCATTGTCACACCAAACTGAGCATAAGATTAGAATAGTATTATGGGGGACACTCTTCATTTTCAAAATTCCTTCAGCTGGATCACAGACTATAATTCTTGTACAAGTGATCTCAGATTCGCTCAGAAATATTAATCAATGTAAGGCAAGGGCAAATTATGAAACACTGAATTAAAGGATTGGACGGCACAGAACAGAAATATCCACACTTCAAAGTCATAAAAGTAAAATAAATAACTTTATACATGGATTAAAAATGTTTCTCATTCAAGGTTTTGATTTCAACTTTCATTCCTTCCGTTCAGTGTATATGAGAGAAGGGAGAATTGTCATTGCATTGATCACACTATTTCAGCCTTATCTAAGTTTTCCAGCTTCCCTATGAGTGGGATACCATGGCAATATATATATGAATCATATCACTCATTTTGCGAGAGATATATTGGTTTATTCAGAGTGGAGTACATATTTTTGAGACTCTTACTTCTCTTACAACACCATACCACGATGCTTCAGGTGGCAGGCTTTCTCAAAGAATAACACAAACAACAAATATTAAAGACGTTTATTGTAGTTTTGTAATAGACTTGAGTATCTTTTCATAATGAGAAACAAATATGAAGTGTTGATTAAAGAGTGGGAAGAAGATGTGTGAAACTGGCATCTTGTCTCTGAGCTCAACTTTGATGTGTCACCAAATCACCTCCCATCATGCACCAGACAATGGTCACCATGGCAACAAGAGGTTCAGTTCTCATATTAGTCATATTGGGGGGAAGGTGCAGTGTTCATGTGCACGCAGGTACAGAATCCGAGCAGAGCAACAGTCACCTCCTTTTCTTGCTATTTATGATTCAGAGTTTTACAAAATGTATTTTTGCTCTTTGAGAGGACGTAATTCAAAAGCTCATTGATGCTACTACTATAATCATGATAATGTAAATATCATTAGCATTTGGTGATTAAGGGATATATATGTATATGCATGATAGTCTATTTAGAGTGAGTAAGAAGGACAGTGAGTGTGTGTTAAAGCAGGCAATATTTGGTAAGATGGCTGTAGACTGGGTGCCTCCATTTTAAGCTTATTGTGAGGCAGGTTTCTCTGGGATTCCGTATAATGCTCATCATTTGTGGTGATTTCTCACCGAAGCTGTCAGGCAGAGGGAGTGTGGAGGGGGAGATAACACATTATCCGGCCTTTATGATCTCCTACACAGGAGATCCCCTCTGTACTGCTTTCCCATCAACCCTCTCTGCTAATTACCCACAGTCCACCCCCTCCTTCCCTCTAGTCCTTGGTTTTGCCATTACAGAAATTCCCTCATGGAATATTTACCAGTGTTAGTTTCCTATTGGTCTGCCGTATTGGACCCATGATGCATCTGATAAAATATTCTCATTATAAATGAGATACACCTCATGTGTAAGAAATCTATTTTTTTGTGTTAATCTCCTTTGTTTTTCACCTGACGAGTGCTCAATGAGGGGAGACAAGAAGCCTTTCTTTGTGGGCCATTGCCTGGTTAATGAATCAGTGATCTGGTCCATTTCCTGGCGAGTTGAGTGAGGTTTGGGCCATTCTCGGACTAATGGAGGATGGGGTTTAGTGGAAGTGGGCTGGGGACTGAGTCATGTCAGCTACAGGTTGACTCAGTGTTGTGTGTTACTCCAAGACAATAGCGGAGCATTGAAGCAGGAATAGATCCACCACAGGCTCAATTAACGCCAGATCAACCTGTCTACCGGGAGGCCCCCAGGGACGTGCCCTGCCCCGGTAATAAATAGCCCCAACTGAAACCCCGCTCCATCAATGACTGATCACACGCAATATGCCGCCAAGTGGTTGTCGCAACTTCTGTGTGTGATAATGCGACCCTCTCTGGCGTCTGAAGCATCCACGTTCTATCAGAGTCACCCTGACACATAAGATACTGTTTTCATTGGTTGCAAAGGCTTTTGTTTGACGGCAGTGTGGCGATGTTCCTCTCTTTGTCGAGAGATTCCACTGTGGCTGCAGTCAGCATGATCACTGGGTCCGAGGACAAACGCAGGCGCCATCTGGTGAGGCCAGACAAAGTCACATCAGCATGCTCGATATCTGTACATGGCAATATCAATATGTAGAAATGTGTTACATTCATCAATATATTTGAAATTGATGCTCAGAGAATATTTAATTGATCCTTTATTTGACTGATCATTCTTTTCTTGCAATTCTTGCTCATCCTTCTTTGTGTCTGGTCAGGAAATACACAGTACATCAAACATTTCAGACGAGTTTGAGATTGCAAATGGAGGGCTCTCAGAAAATGTCAAACGTGGTGTCAGTTTAAAGGTTGCCCAGCCTGTCATTACAGAAAGTAATTTTGTCTCTCACAGCAAAAGATAAATTTGTCTGTCATTGTGAAAGGTCGATTTTCGGTAATTGCAAAAGACACTTTCTCACTGAGGAAGGGAGAATGTGCGTTCGAAAATTGTGCTATTTGCCTTTAGATCCTAAGGTCATTGTTCTAGTTTTGAAAAATTAAGTGAACAAATGATAGTGAAGCTTTTTTATTTGAAGGCTGAAATAAAAGAAAGTGCCAGGTGTACTTAAGAATTCAGATTCAGCTGCATATCAGCTACAGGGCACCCCACCCTCAGCTACAGGGCACCCCACCCTCAGCTACAGGGCACCCCACCCTCAGCTACAGGGCACCCCACCCTCAGCTACAGGGCACCCCACCCTCAGCTACAGGGCACCGCACCCACCCTCAGCTACAGGGCACCGCACCCACCCTCAGCTACAGGGCACCCCACCCTCAGCTACAGGGCACCCCACCCTCAGCTACAGGGCACCGCACCCACCCTCAGCTACAGGGCACCGGAACCTCAGCTACAGGGCACCCCACCCTCAGCTACAGGGCACCCCACCCTCAGCTACAGGGCACCCCACCCTCAGCTACAGGGCACCCCACCCTCAGCTACAGGGCACTGCACCCTCAGCTACAGGGCACCCCACCCTCAGCTACAGGGCACCGCACCCACCCTCAGCTACAGGGCACCCCACCCTCAGCTACAGGGCACCGCACCCACCCTCAGCTACAGGGCACCGCACCCACCCTCAGCTACAGGGCACCCCACCCTCAGCTACAGGGCACCGCACCCACCCTCAGCTACAGGGCACCGCACCCACCCTCAGCTACAGGGCACCCCACCCTCAGCTACAGGGCACCCCACCCTCAGCTACAGGGCACCGCACCCACCCTCAGCTACAGGGCACCGCACCCACCCTCAGCTACAGGGCACCCCACCCTCAGCTACAGGGCACCGCACCCACCCTCAGCTACAGGGCACCGCACCCACCCTCAGCTACAGGGCACCGCACCCACCCTCAGCTACAGGGCACCCCACCCTCAGCTACAGGGCACCGCACCCACCCTCAGCTACAGGGCACCGCACCCACCCTCAGCTACAGGGCACCCCACCCTCAGCTACAGGGCACCGCACCCACCCTCAGCTACAGGGCACCGCACCCACCCTCAGCTACAGGGCACCCCACCCTCAGCTACAGGGCACCCCACCCATGGTCACTCAGGTGCAGGGCCCTGGACGCTTGGACCCTTCTTGGCTTCATTATTCAGTGCAGGATTTATTGCAGGAGCAGGTTGCATGCTGGCAAAAGTACAGACCATAAAACCTCCACTAATCTGAGAGGGATTGTAAACCCATAGATTACAATTAGGCCAACTACCATTACCTCCACAAACTTCCACACACCTGCCCAAACCTCCAAAAACCTCCACACTACTCCCACACCCCCACACACCCTCACACCTCCCCCACACCTCCCACACACCTCCCACACCCCCACACACCCCCCACACACACCTACACACCCCACACCTCCACACACCTTCCATACCCCCACACACCCCAATATACCCCAATATACCCCCACACACCTCCACATACCTCCACTTACCCCCACAAACCTGTGTTATTTATTGGCAGTGTCGGATTATCTCTCACAATCAACAGACAGATTTAATTTTGTTAAAAGAAATAATTATTCCCTGGAAAAAAAAAAATGATATGTTTTTGTTAACATCAGTAAGTTTCGGGCACATAGCTTATCTCTTGCCTCTCAAAAAAGTAAACATCTCCAAAGATACCATTAACCAGGCACATCATAATAGGAATTTGATCCAAAAAAATCTCTGTTATTATATATATATATGAAATATTAAAAGTCATTATAAATCAGTAAGAGCAAATTTGGACCATTTGATATCACAGGTTTACAATGAGTCTGCACTGGGGTTGAACTGGCGGCCATTTCTCTGTAGATTTATGGCCCTCAGCAGAGTATTGGCTGAGATCAAAAAGGTTGAGATGGGGTTGTTCACGTGCCTCTCGTTGCTCTATGGTCATAAAGCAATATAAACCCAAGGCACAAAGCTGGAACATTCATTAATATTCAGGGGGCTTACAATGCCAAATGTCCAAAAATATACTTACAGCCAAATTATCATTTAATCAATTGTACAAATGGACTTTTCTCATCTAAAATTACACATTTGACAGTATTATTCGCATCTCGGGGTTGAGAGGAAGGTTGTAAGGCAGGGGATAGCATGGTAAGGTTCAGTGTGGAAGCGAATGTGCTCTGCTCGCCAGCATGCCATAAATCATTGGCTGATTGGTGCTAATATTGCAACTGGACCATCACATGAAAATGAGGCTGGAATCACCTGCAAATATTATGGGATGTGACTTCACAAATATGGCCGTGCAACCTTGCTCTCATCACCACTAATGACCTGTAAACTCACTTTCTTTGGCATAAACATTTAACCTGTTAACTTTTCCTAACAAGCTCTGTTTCATTGTGTTTGCCTCCTTTTCAGCAAGAGCAGACATTATTTAGTCAACGACAAGCATGCAGAAATTGATTGTTTTGTTCCGGCCAGTATAAACACAATAAATATTTCCTTTCGATGAGAAGGTTTTGATCGTTAAATATTGCATTTGTCAATCAGAATGTTGCATAGGACTTGGAAAGGGCTATTTTTCCCATGCAAATAATTGCTTAGTCGATTTTTCAATTTTGAACAGCATGAATAGCCTCTGTGTATGAGGCAACCTCAAACAGAGTCATGTCAGAGTCAATATTGAAGCATAATTAATGGTAAACCTTCTGTGTGTTCAGGCCATTCCACACTTGTACATACATCGTAGCCTGATTCATGAGCATGCAGGAGCACCATCAGGGGAAGATTGCTTTCAGCACTTTCTCTGAAAGTGAATTTCTTAGTTTGTCTATGAACAGGAATTATTTCATATTGGGTCCCCATATATCATATATGTATGTGTCTCCTTCTGTGTTCGTACTATGTGTCTCCTCACCCAGTTACCACAGCAGAATTGTACTTTCTATCAGCCAACTCTATTGTCCATCATTTTTTGCCTTCCTCACCTTTCCTCACCACCACCCCCTTGTTTCCATCCCTTCACCTCCTTGTTTGAGGTCTGGCATAGTGAGTGAGACGGGTTGAGGGTATCACATCCTGAGAACCTGTTAGTTTGAGGTCTGGCATAACGAGTGGGGCGGGTTGAGGGTATCCCATCCTCAAGCAGACACCTGCTGGATCAATACCAGGATGTAGCAACTCACTGCAGACTCCACTCCTGGCCTCCACTTGGCTTTGTTCACATGTTCCGCAACACGGCCCCTTACAACATGCATGATGACGTCCACCACTACTGAATGGCAAAGGGCACTTTGCTGCACAGCAAAAATCAAGTGGACTCATTGACATTGTGAATACCTTCAGTATGTGGGACAGTAACATGACAGATAGACCAGCTGAGATCGATACTGACATGCTACCCAATAAATACCTGAGGAAAACTGGGTAAAACTGATAAACTGCTGTATATAGGTTCAAAGCTGTATTGGCTCAAAGCTGTGTTTCGACTCAAAGCTGTATAGACTCAAAGCTGTGTATAGACTCAAAGCTGTATAGGCTCAAAGCTGTATAGACTCAAAGCTGTGTATAGACTCAAAGCTGTATAGACTCAAAGCTGTGTATAGACTCAAAGCTGTGTATAGGCTCAAAGCTGTGTATAGGCTCAAAGCTGTCTATAGGCTGAAAGCTGCATAGACTCAAAGCTGTATAAACTCAAAGCTGTGTTTAGACTCAAAGCTGTATAGATTCAAAGCTGTATAGACTCAAAGCTGTCTGTAGGCTCAAAGCTGTCTGTAGACTCAAAGCTGTCTAGGCTCAAAGCTGCATAGACTCAAAGCTGTGTATAGGCTCAAAGCTTCTACATCACAGGTCAAATGTATCGTAATCAATTTAAGCATTAATGGGACATTTTAAAATATATTATCATTGATATATAGCCGAGCTTGCTAGTTTGGACAGCTTTTGTACTGGGTGTAGAAGAGGGGAAGTGTACAGCAGTATATCATCCACTGTTGATACACACTCATAATGACAACTAGTCGGCCATGACGCTTCACTTAACCCCCCTGCCTGCTTCACTGCCACGGAGTGCCACCCTCACATCTCACATTGGACAATAATCATATGGTCATTTATATGATTTTTGAAGAAGAAAAAAAACATAAAGTAGCATTATTTCCACATGAGATTTGAGATGTGGATGCTTGGTTTGCAACTTTATGGTGTGGAGTGGATCATTTCGTGTGTTACTTCGGTGCTAATGCCGATCCCAGTAAATCATATCTGAGTGAACAGCGTGTGTATGAGGCTTTGATACTTGGCAGAATAGGATCTGTGAGGCACATAGGAATCCTCCCTCCAACTACAGCCTCGTAATGACATCCCTCTATTAGGCACGATTTATGGATCATATTCCACGAGCCTCACCTGTCGTTACCCTCCCAAACCCAGCACTCCCTCTATGGGCAGAATATTGTGCCACATTTATTTGAGAAAATAAGTTTATTGCATACCTGCCTGTGATTTGCCTCGGGTCATTTCTTTCATATTTCTAAATATCTTACCAAGAAATCATTTTCAAGATCCTGTATATTCCTTTACTGATCTGTAGACCTGTATGCATAGACCTGTATGCATAGACCTGTATGCATAGACCTGTATGCATAGACCTGTATGCATAGACCTGTATGCATAGACCTGTATGCATAGACCTGTATGCATAGACCTGTATGTGTAGACCTGTATGAATAGACCTGTGTGCATAGACCTGTATGTGTCGACCTGCATGCAGCTCTGTCATTGACATGCTGAATCACATATGTGCAAGAAATGATCAGAAAATGTCAGGTCCAGTTGTTGCCCACTAGTGGCACAGCACCATAGATATAATAGGATTAATGAACCATTGGCATTGTTTAGCAGACAGATGTCACTTTCTACAATTTATGTCCTATTCTGTTGTTTAAATAATCACTTTGATCTGGGGGCAATTTTGAGATGATTTTATAGATATTTTACCATGTTTTTACATCCATAGTAAAGTGGTGCATATTTTTTTATGTTGAATTCACAAATCGCTTCAATTTCATGCAACTTGAGATAATGCCCGAGACTAATTTGATTTTTAAAAATCTAGTTCTGTCCTGTGGAGCAATGTTAGGCGCCATCTGGTGGACATAATTGTCTCTACATTTCCCATTGTTTGTAGCAGATCAGGACAATGTCAGGTATGATATTATGATCAAAGTGAATCCAGGCTCAGACAGACAGGAGCCTGAACAGGTGACATCATCAACCTGTCAGTGTCTGGATCAGGTCACAGGAAAGTGCTGCGATTATTAAAGTATTGCACATATTCTGGTTGATGGATTTAATGCAACTGTCAAATGAAATAATCAGCATAATATTATATATTGTGAAAGGAGAACTGAGGAAGGATGAGGAGTAAATAAAACACTGTTATCTTGGTTATTATCATGCACTGTTATCTTGGTTATTATCATGCACTGTTATCTTGGTTATTATCATGCACTGTTATCTTGGTTATTATCATGTACTGTTATCTTGGTTATTATCATGCACTGTTATCTTGGTTATTATCATGTACTGTTATCTTGGTTATTATCATGCACTGTTATTTTGGTTATTATCATGCACTGTTATCTTGGTTATTATCATGCACTGTTATCTTGGTTATTATCATGTACTGTTATCTTGGTTATTATCATGCACTGTTATCTTGGTTATTATCATGCACTGTTATCTTGGTTATTATCATGCACTGTTATCTTGGTTATTATCATGCACTGTTATCTTGGTTATTATCATGCACTGTTATCTTGGTTATTATCATGTACTGTTATCTTGGTTATTATCATGCACTGTTATCTTGGTTATTATCATGTACTGTTATCTTGGTTATTATCATGCACTGTTATCTTGGTTATTATCATGTACTGTTATCTTGGTTATTATCATGCACTGTTATCTTGGTTATTATCATGTACTGTTATCTTGGTTATTATCATGCACTGTTATCTTGGTTATTATCATGCACTGTTATCTTGGTTATTATCATGTACTGTTATCTTGGTTATTATCATGCACTGTTATCTTGGTTATTATCATGCACTGTTATCTTGGTTATTATCATGCACTGTTATCTTGGTTATTATCATGCACTGTTATCTTGGTTATTATCATGCACTGTTATCTTGGTTATTATCATGCACTGTTATCTTGGTTATTATCATGCACTGTTATCTTGGTTATTATCATCTATTTTAATATTTAATCCTCAATTGAATCAGGTTTTTAATCTAATCCCTTTACAAACTAGATCAGGTTTTTAATCTAATCCCTTTACAAACTAGATGAGGTTTTTAATCTAATCCCTTTACAAGCTAGATCTAGATATGTTGGCACAACAGCAACAAGTACAGCAGTTTAATGTGTCATCCCATATAAATCAACTATTTATGGTTTGTCAATTATTCATGTACAGCGAGATAACAATTCCAGTTTATTTCTCAACACAGGTTGTAATGGTTCCCATATGTGAATCAAAACAGCAGAGAGAAAGATTTTTTGGCTCTCCAGGGATTTGTTTGAAAAATGATTCATATAAATAGATTATGAATTGGGAAGAGTATTTAATAATAATTAACCTCACGACCTACATTTCACTTTTCTCAATCTATTTCTGACAGTAAATGCACATAGCAATTAAACCACAATATCAAGGCTTTTAAGTAGTCACAAAAAGATAATTATAGTGAAATATGCAATCAATAAAAGTGTAGCTGTAGGGCCACCTGGTGGCCAAAGTAAACAATGGGCGATTATCTTGTTAGTTTATAATTGGTTATCAAAACACAGTTTGTTTGGAGTGAAAATATCATGATGAAACATCGCCTGGAAAGTGAATGAATACTTTTTTTAATTGGACCATTCTACATGTGAGCAATATGTCTTTTATAAATGTTCTAAGCATAATATATCATAAAAAATGTAATAATGTCTCACTGATGTAAGAAATCAAATCAAAGCTGTGAATGTGCCGGCAGAAGAGGTTTGCAGATTCTTGCGATGCCATTATGTGATTGGTTGGCTTTGGCTGACGTTCCCACAGCTTGGATTGGGTAGCATCATACAATACGCGAGTGTTTGATGAAGATTCCAAGCTCCAGGATTAGGATTCCTCTTAAGCTGATAAATTGCTGGTGAAATGGTTGAGCCAATTACTGCCAATGTCACTAAACTCCTCACAGATTTTTCTCCCTTGAAAACACCCATATGTAAATATAGACAGTTCAACCTAATTAAAGTCAAACATTTGGGTCTCACAATCTGAATATAAGTATGCAATCTACATATTATGTCTGGGAAATAAACTAAAATGGTGAACAAGTTAAGATGTAAACCGGAATCCTAGATATTAACCAATAGATATGGGATTGATACATAAAATGCATAAAAGGATGATACACAATATATGAATGACATCAGTGAAAGGTGCTTTGAAGAATTAACGAGCTTGTTTCTACACCCTAACAGTTAGAGTGTTGCCAAATTGTGTCATTAATTGGTTTTAGTGACAGGTGATGTTAAATAATTCATCAGGTGGACATAACAGCATGAAGGATGGAGAGGAAGATTCTCAGGGCCGCTATCAGGGGTGATCAGGGGTGATCTTATAGCAGGAGGGCCGCTATCAGGGGTGATCTTATAGCAGGAGGGCCACTCTCAGGGGTGATCTTATAGCAGGAGGGCCTCTATCAGGGGTGATCTTATAGCAGGAGGGCCACTTTCAGGGGTGATCTTATAGCAGGAGGGCCACTATCAGGGGTGATCTTATAGCAGGAGGGCCGCTATCAGGGGTGATCTTATAGCAGGAGGGCCGCTATCAGGGGTGATCTTATAGCAGGAGGGCCACTATCAGGGGTGATCTTATAGCAGGAGGGCCTCCATCAGGGGTGATCTTATAGCAGGAGGGCCGCTATCAGGGGTGATCTTATAGCAGGAGGGCCACTCTCAGGGGTGATCTTATAGCAGGAGGGCCTCTATCAGGGGTGATCTTATAGCAGGAGGGCCACTATCAGGGGTGATCTTATAGCAGGAGGGCCGCTATCAGGGGTGATCTTATAGCAGGAGGGCCGCTATCAGGGGTGATCTTATAGCAGGAGGGACGCTATCAGAGGTGATCTTATAGCAGGAGGGCCGCTATCAGGGGTGATCTTATAGCAGGAGGGCCTCTATCAGGGGTGATCTTAAAGCAGGAGGGCCGCTATCAGGGGTGATCTTATAGCAGGAGGGCCGCTATCAGGGGTGATCTTATAGCAGGAGGGCCGCTATCAGGGGTGATCTTATAGCACAAGGGCCGCTCTCAGGGGTGATCTTATAGCAGGAGGGACGCTATCAGGGGTGATCTTATAGCAGGAGGGATGCTATCAGGGGTGATCTTATAGCAGGAGGGCCGCTATCAGGGGTGATCTTATAGCAGGAGGGCCGCTATCAGGGGTGATCTTATAGCAGGAGGGACGTTATCAGGGGTGATCTTATAGCAGGAGGGCCACTCTCAGGGGTGATCTTATAGCAGGAGGGCCGCTATCAGGGGTGATCTTATAGCAGGAGGGCCGCTATCGGGGGTGATCTTATAGCAGGAGGGCCACTCTCAGGGGTGATCTTATAGCAGGAGGGCCACTCTCAGGGGTGATCTTATAGCAGGAGGGCCACTCTCAGGGGTGATCTTATAGCAGGAGGGCCGCTATCAGAGGTGATCTTATAGCAGGAGGGCCACTCTCAGGGGTGATCTTATAGCAGGAGGGCCACTCTCAGGGGTGATCTTATAGCAGGAGGGCCACTCTCAGGGGTGATCTTATAGCAGGAGGGCCGCTATCAGGGGTGATCTTATAGCAGGAGGGCCTCTATCAGGGGTGATCTTATAGCAGGAGGGCCACTTTCAGGGGTGATCTTATAGCAGGAGGGCCACTATCAGGGGTGATCTTATAGCAGGAGGGCCGCTATCAGGGGTGATCTTATAGCAGGAGGGCCGCTATCAGGGGTGATCTTATAGCAGGAGGGCCGCTATCAGGGGTGATCTTATAGCAGGAGGGCCTCCATCAGGGGTGATCTTATAGCAGGAGGGCCGCTATCAGGGGTGATCTTATAGCAGGAGGGCCACTCTCAGGGGTGATCTTATAGCAGGAGGGCCTCTATCAGGGGTGATCTTATAGCAGGAGGGCCACTATCAGGGGTGATCTTATAGCAGGAGGGACGCTATCAGAGGTGATCTTATAGCAGGAGGGCCGCTATCAGGGGTGATCTTATAGCAGGAGGGCCTCTATCAGGGGTGATCTTATAGCAGGAGGGCCGCTATCAGGGGTGATCTTATAGCAGGAGGGCCGCTATCAGGGGTGATCTTATAGCAGGAGGGCCGCTATCAGGGGTGATCTTATAGCACAAGGGCCGCTCTCAGGGGTGATCTTATAGCAGGAGGGACGCTATCAGGGGTGATCTTATAGCAGGAGGGATGCTATCAGGGGTGATCTTATAGCAGGAGGGCCGCTATCAGGGGTGATCTTATAGCAGGAGGGCCGCTATCAGGGGTGATCTTATAGCAGGAGGGACGCTATCAGGGGTGATCTTATAGCAGGAGGGCCACTCTCAGGGGTGATCTTATAGCAGGAGGGCTGCTATCAGGGGTGATCTTATAGCAGGAGGGCCGCTATCGGGGGTGATCTTATAGCAGGAGGGCCACTATCAGGGGTGATCTTATAGCAGGAGGGCCACTCTCAGGGGTGATCTTATAGCAGGAGGGCCACTCTCAGGGGTGATCTTATAGCAGGAGGGCCGCTATCAGAGGTGATCTTATAGCAGGAGGGCCACTCTCAGGGGTGATCTTATAGCAGGAGGGCCACTCTCAGGGGTGATCTTATAGCAGGAGGGTATCTCTCAGGGGTGATCTTATAGCAGGAGGGCCGCTATCAGGGGTGATCTTATAGCAGGAGGGACGCTATCAGGGGTGATCTTATAGCAGGAGGGCCACTCTCAGGGGTGATCTTATAGCAGGAGGGCTGCTATCAGGGGTGATCTTATAGCAGGAGGGCCGCTATCAGGGGTGATCTTATAGCAGGAGGGCCGCTATCAGGGGTGATCTTATAGCAGGAGGGCAGCTATCAGGGGTGATCTTATAGCAGGAGGGCCACTCTCAGGGGTGATCTTATAGCAGGAGGGACGCTATCAGGGGTGATCTTATAGCAGGAGGGCCGCTATCAGGGGTGATCTTATAGCAGGAGGGCCGCTATCAGGGGTGATCTTATAGCAGGAGGGACGCTATCAGGGGTGATATTATAGCATGAGGGCCGCTATCAGGGGTGATCTTATAGCAGGAGGGACGCTATCAGGGGTGATCTTATAGCAGGAGGGATGCTATCAGGGGTGATCTTATAGCAGGAGGGCCGCTATCAGGGGTGATCTTATAGCAGGAGGGACACTCAGGGCCGCTATCAGGGGTGATCTTATAGCAGGGAGGAGATGTGAAGCGGGAGGAGATGTGAAGCGGGAGGAGATGTGAAGCAGGAGATGTGAAGCGGGAGGAGATGTGAAGCAGGAGATGTGAAGCAGGAGATGTGAAGCGGGAGGAGATGTGAAGCTGGAGGAGATGTGAAGCGGGAGGAGATGTGAAGCGGGAGGGGATGTGAAGCAGGATGTGAAGCGGTAGGAGATTCCTGAGTACTATATTCAATCATGTCGTTGATGAGAGGAGAGTGTGTGCTCAGCTGAGGACCTAATGAATACATCACTGACAGATCTCCTCATCATATCCACATCAGCTGTTTGTTCAGCCCTTCATATCCTCTCAGATTATTGATTACTATCAAGATATGAACAACTTATTGAGTGTTTTATGAACAATATATCTGCTGAGAACTCTCACAAAGTTTGCTTATAAATTATCTACTTTATTGCATGATTAGCTATTTATTTGACATTTTTATATTAATATAGCCTTCATAACGGTAGTTATGAAGAATGTGCCTTGGTGTGGCTTTATTTTGCCTAATCAGAAGCTAAGAATGCAGCCCCCTATACCCCACAGGCGCCCCTCACATCTCCCACAGCATAGTGCATTTATGACAGGAGGGGGTCTGAAAGGTTATACATGAACAAAGCCTGAAATATCCTGTTAAGATATAACCATACCTACTTTGGAGAATATGGTCATTACATTACCAAATAGATTAAGATGATCCTTTCATGCCAAGGGATTAGGTATAAAGTTACATAACTAGACCATGATGGACAGATATTCAACCAACTTAATTTTCGCTGACTAAAGATTTTTTTCTTTTCTGAGCTTATTCAAATAGTCAGAAAAATTCTTGTTTGTGTCACTCTCCAACATTGGGAGTTCATTGTTTGATGATATTTATGAGAGTGTCATTTATATCTATTTTAACAAAGTGCTGAGAAGTTTTCCGGAGTTTCCTGAGTGTGTTGTTGAGTTGGGTCTGTGTACTGTGCCCATCTATCACCATCAAGGTGGGATTCCCCACACACCTAATGCTACCCAATAACAGCCATGTCAATATAACATTGATTCCAAATTATTCCCCCAAAGTGCTGATAACACAAAAAATATAAACTCATGTTTGTAACATCTATATCCACACCGGGGTGTTTATCATGAATTATCTATCATGAGTGTATCATACCAGCTGGGTGTTTATCATGGGTAATCTATCAAGAGTGTATCATACCAGCTGGGTGTTTATCATGGGTTATCTATCATGAGTGTATCATACCACCTGGGTGTTTATCATGGGTTATCTATCATGAGTGCATCATACCACCTGGGTGTTTATCATGGGTTATCTATCATGAGTGCATCATACCACCTGGGTGTTTATCATGGGTTATCTATCATGAGTGTATCATACCAGCAGGGTGTTTATCATGGGTTATCTATCATGAGTGTATCATACCAGCTGGGCCACGGGCCGTGGCACAGTTGGTTAGAGTGCCAGCTTATTAGCACCAGTTCCTCTGTGGTGATCCAAAGGTCGTGGGTTCGAACCCCGGCCGTGCCGGGATTGAACTCATGATACAATTTCCCACATGAGCTGAGGCCCGTGCCAAAAGGGTTAACCCGTTGTCCTTGTAAATCTGTGACCGGGTGAGTTGTCATGTCAAGGACCTGCGACATGACAATTCAGTGAGGCAGCACTATATCTGCTACAAGTAGGTCTCATCACGAAATGACTGAAATACTGTTGAAAGTGATGTAAAACCCCAAACAAACAAACAAACAAAAATCATACCAGCTGGGTGTTTATCATGGGTTATCTATCATGAGTGTATCATACCAGCTGGGTGTTTATCATGGGTTATCTATCATGAGTGTATCATACCAGCTGGGTGTTTATCATGGGTTATCTATCATGAGTGTATCATAACAGCTGGGTGTTTATCATGGGTTATCTATCATGAGTGTATCATAACAGCTGGGTGTTTATCATGGGTTATCTATCATGAGTGTATGACCAATATAACATATATTTCCTCAGAATATTTCTATTCTCAGTCCATAATATTTATTCCAATCATTTGTTTAAAAAAGTTCATTCAATGCCTTTGTCTTTTTCTGTGATAAGATATGAAAAGTTAGAGTAAACCCCTCCATAACCCCCTCCCCTCAGTGAAAGGGCTCACTCATTGAAGTGAAGGGCACCATACAATGGAGTTTAATAAGTTAATGCCACAGACTAACCAGTGATAGAGAGGACTAAGTCTGGTGGTTTCTAACCAGTGATAGAGAGGACTAAGTCTGGTGGTTTCTAACCAGTGATAGAGAGGACTAAGTCTGGTGGTTTCTAACCAGTGATAGAGAGGACTAAGTCTGGTGGTTTCTAACCAGTGATAGAGAGGACTAAGTCTGGTGGTTTCTAACCAGTGATAGAGAGGACTAAGTTAGGGAGGTCTAAGTCTGGTGGTTAATCTTGCTCAATAACAATGTCATGATGAAATAGTGATAACAATCTCAGAAACCTAAAATGCAATTATTTTGGTGCAACACATGATTTAATCTTCTATCTTGCCATTGACATGCAGTTTTAGCGAGTACCCTCTCTATTTCAGGACAAGATTTGAATAACTCTTATTGAAGTGTTTTATTAAAGATTATTTTGACATGGATTTTTTCCTGTGACAGCCAACATAAGAATTTATGATATACAGCACATAGAAGCTGTTGTTTTGTTGTGAAATTCTTCAAATTTAGGATTTCTGTGGCAGCCTACCTCCTGCTCTAGTTGGCCCTCGTTTGATTGGCTGCTGATATTGACTGTGGGCCTGGACGCTCTTAGTTTCTCTTGATGTATCGGGCCTTCACAAGACATAACAGTTACCGTGGTAACCCCCATTAACATTGATTTCCTCATTTTTCCCGTGTTAACAGACCATTTTGGCGGTGACATTAATCTAACCCTCTGCACACAAAACATACAGAGCAGAGAATTTCAGCAATATTCTAACCTAACAACAAAGGTTAGATATCTGATTTGAAGGATATTGTGCATCAAAATTTTAAAATATTTATCAGAAAAGAAATTAATTCTTATCACAAATTTGTGTCATTATTAATCAATATCATATCACATGACTCGTAAGGAAAGCCAGACACAAACATAGAGGTGTCATCAAGTGCATCACGGAGTTCCCATTTTGTCTTGTGGCCATTAGCACAGTGGGGAGGGCTCCAGAGAAAAATACAGTCTGGAATGGGTCCGGACATAGAAGTCTGGAATGAGTCCGGACATGGAAGTCAGGAATGGGTCCGGACATAGAAGTCTGGAATGGGTCCGGACATAGAAGTCTGGAATGAGTCCGGACATGGAAGTCAGGAATGGGTCCGGACATAGAAGTCTGGAATGGGTCCGGACATAGAAGTCTGGAATGAGTCCGGACATGGAATTCAGGAATGGGTCCGGACATAGAAGTCTGGAATGGGTCCGGACATGGAATTCAGGAATGGGTCCAGACATGGAAGTCTGGAATGGGTCCGGACATGGAAGTCTGGAATGGGTCCAGACATGGAAGTCCGGAATGGGTCCGGACATGGAAGTCCGGAATGGGTCCGGACATGGAAGTCTGGAATGGGTCCGGACATAGAAGTCTGGAATGGGTCTGGACATGGAATTCAGGAATGGGTCCGGACATGGAAGTCTGGAATGGGTCCGGACATGGAAGTCTGGAATGGGTCCAGACATGGAAGTCCGGAATGGGTCCGGACATAGAAGTCTGGAATGGGTCCGGACATGGAAGTCAGGAATGGGTCTGGACATGGAAGTCCGCAATGGGTCCAGAGATGTAGGTTAGGTGCAGACAGGTAGCCTAGCTTGGATCATTCATAAACAGTGCCTTAAATATGATTCAAAGTGTTCCTTGTCATAATCCAATTTGTATCAAGTCACATACTGAAAATTAGCTTGCTCATGGCAACAGGACAAGCCGAAATGTTGAACATAAGTGCACAAGATAGCATGGAGACTTGCAGATGATCCCATCCAAGTTACAGGCAAACCTCTGCATGCTGAGAAACTAGCTTGAAGCAATTATAATGAAAGTCCCGTAAGGTAGCCAAACCATTGAAACATTAATCAACTGGCTCAAGACTTGAAGAATCAAAAAGAAAAAAATGTTTAAAAATTATATGCTTCAAATGAAAAAGAAAGTATGTTGTTTTCTCTCTTTCTGCTGTGATGATGTTTAGAAGCAGATTTGATTGATGTGAATATTGACCAGTGAGATCAGTCATTACCATCATCTTCTGATCCACACGAGATCGCCACAGCAACATGATATGCAAATTAAGGATGGTTGTGGCCATGTGATAGGACACTTTGCTGCTGATAACGGTCTTCCGATCAGCGCCAGATCAAGCTGCTCCGTCTGATGACATCTATCTCACTAATCTGGAGGGGATTAAGTGGTATTAATGATAATCCCAAAAGAAATGGGGTGAAAGGTTGCTAATTTTGTCGTGAAAATGATCCCTGTAGGAGGTGTAAGGGGAGGCACCCTGGCGGAGGAGGAGGTCATGTGACCCCAGAGTGACACAGATTCTCCGCATATTGATAAATCATCAGATCCGCTCAATATATATGGTGCAGTACTTTTTAATCATCAGATCTGTTCAATAGATATGGTGCAGTATTTTTTTTAAATCATCAGATCAGCTCAATAGATATGGTGCAGTACTTTTTAATCATCAGATCTGTTCAATAGATATGGTGTAGTATTTTTTAATCATCAGATCTGTTAAATAGATATGGTGCAGTATTTTTTAATCATCAGATCAGCTCAATAGATATGGTGCAGTATTTTTTAATCATCAGATCTGTTAAATAGATATGGTGTAGTATTTTTTAATCATCAGATCTGTTAAATAGATATGGTGTAGTATTTTTTAATCATCAGACCTGTTCAATAGATATGGTGCAGTATTTTTTTTAAGATCATTGCCTTTTAGTCAGCATAGCTTCTATGTAGTGATAAGGGATGATTTCCTGTCATTCCATCTGTCAACTTTGATCTTCTCTTTTTAAACTACTGGTCGGAGTTCCCAGCAATTAATAGGAAAAATGTATTTTCAGGGGACCAATTCTATCTATTTTCCATCAGGCTCAGATCTATATCCATTTTGAAATGATTTTAAAAAAATCTAATAGTAATCACTGAGTTATGAAGGAGGCTGCCATTTCGAATAACATCAGAAACATTAACCAATGAAAATCGAGGTAACAAGTGGGGGCCAAATTCAATATGTAACATGTAATTTGATTGGTGAAAATTACCGTCTGTTCAAGTCTGCTCTTGGAAATGATTTAAATGATCATTTATGAGGCGGTTTCCAGAAAATTTTCACAAACATTCCAAAAAAGCAATGATCAGCATAGCTGTAAGGCCATTGGCCTATCTTTTTCAAATAGATCAGTAGCTTGTACGTGACATTAAGGTAGCTTATACGTGACATAAAGGTGGCTTATACGTGACATTAAGGTAGCTTGTACGTGACATTAAGGTAGCTTATACGTGACATTAAGGTAGCTTATACGTGGCATTAAGGTAGCTTCAGCTTGTCAAGGAAATTTACCATGATTATAAAATGGCTGTTGAGAATGACATGGACTCTGGGAGTCAACTAGAAGCTGATAAATTTGCTGAAGTATTTATCCCAGGTATACACAGGGGAACTGAAAAAAACAAATGATTTATCCAACTGCATATAATTGTAACGGGAGACACCTTCTTTTGTTTATGATAGGTCCCATAAAGATCTTTGAAATGCAAGAACCTGTGATAACATCATTTATTTGGAGGATAGCATCAACTGCAAAACAATATATTTGCTAAGGTGAAGATCCCTGACAGAAAACTCATACATAAGTTTCTTAAGTGGGAGACGGTAGATTGTGAGGTAAGTTGTCTCCCGAGGTGTAAAGTGACACCTGGTGGCCAGAGTGGATGATATTATGGTTATTGTGGAGGGAAAGGTGGCCCAGACATACATCATATATAATGGCACAGTAACAGTCAAGATGGTGTACAATATGTGCGCCAGTCATTCTAGTGGCTTTGGTTCTGCCTACTTGTCACTGCATGCAGTATTTGGTGTGAGGTGTGATATACACTTGGAGAGTTTCCTCATTGTTCCTCGGGGGTATATTTAGGAGGGAAAGCGGCGGGGTATTGCACGATATCTGAGCTCCACCTTAACATGCCAATAGTGCGGGGCAATCACATCTCGCTCATCCATTTTACAGCGGCAGACCTGATTTATTACCATTATACCGCAGTTTCCATGACAACAAATTAGTGTGGGATTGTGGGAAGGGAATCGGCAAATCTTCTCATTGCAGCTGTGTACTGTGATAAAACTGTCTCATGTAAGTGGGCTTTAAGCTGAAAACGGCATTTTCATGGAGTAGGATAGATTTTGAGGATTGTCGTGTTTTACAAGTAGAATTTGCTTTTTATCGTAGTGTCACGTTTCAAATCCTTCTCAGATGCCTTTATTTCCAGTGGTGAAACGGAGGGTGCCACTGCCAGAACTCAAGGCAACAAGAACAAAATATAACATGATTGTATATCAAGTTGATGAAAAATAGTGACAAGTGTTTCATGATAATGTGAAATTATTCCATTTTGAATTAAATATTTTACCCTGTCATTATTTCCATGGTGGTTATTTTCATATATAACTTTAATTATTATGACATTAATTATTGTTTTGTTATATCATGTGCATGATCATTAACAATTTCATTTCATATATGATTTGAAGATATGTTCTCATTAACATCGCCTGGAGAATGATGCTCAGGTTTTCCTGATTATGTGTCAACAGAATTTTTGTTGCTGTTTGATTTGTTATTTGCATTCCAATTATTAATAAAAATGGTAAATATGGTGAAAAAAAATTAATATGCTTCATTCAGAGTTAAGTTTGGTAATATTTGGTGAATTTTACCTTCTTTTGTTGTATTGCTTCAACTTAAAAAATGATTTTCAGTGGCACATAACAGGCAAAACAGCTGTGATTATTTGTATAAGAGATTATCATTTCTAAGACAAGTTTTAATTTTTCTTGCAAACCCATCACTTGATTTCAATCCACATCCTCTGCTCCTGATTGGCAATTGGATGTTTGATTTTCTGGTAAGTTGCACTCCATGCACGTTGCCTTTCCTCCTGGTTTGGCCCACTCCCCTGGCATGGCTTTATTTGTACACATTATGTACCTATTTATTTTCTGTTTGAGAATGTATGCATGTGAATTAATATTATAATTATATCTATATATATTTATCAATCTCATAAATGATTAACACCGTTCCTGTCTAATATCACTTATGTTGGTCTTATGTTTATATCACATTTTTCGCATCACACCATATCCTCCTATTTGATATAAGGAGGCTGCACTGTAGCGCCCCCTATAATATTATGATATGTGAACAAAATATATTCAATATTCACGTTGCACTTTAAAAAAACCCTGATTATAATGCAAGCCATGATATTATCCCAGAAATGATTAGCTTGAATGGAGCATCTGGAATATCCAAGAGAAGATTAATATCTTCACACTGAGGAAACCCAGATAAATGCCTCTCACACACACCCCTGCCGGATTACCCCTACCGGATTACCCCTGCCGGTTTACCCCTGCCGGATTACCCCCGCCAGATCACCCCTGCCGGATCACCCCCGCCGGATCACCCCCGCCGGATCACCCCCGCCGGATCACCCCTGCCGGATTACCCCTGCCGGATCACCCCCGCCGGATCACCCTTGCCAGATCACCCCCGCCAGATCACCCCCGCCGGATCACCCCCCGCCGGATCACCCCTGCCGGATCACCCCCGCCGGATCACCCCCAGACATGACATCCCCAGACATGACATCCCCACATCATTCACAATATAAAGCCAAATGTCTCCTGTCATATGATTCATTATCAGATTACACCAAACATATCTAGAGTCACACATATACATAACTGCAGGAGTATGCTTGCCTCTGATATATCATTATATATCAGCTCTAATATATCATGGAAAGTGAATAGTTTCTTTTCTTGGAAGTAAATTGTTCCCAGGATTGAGATGGGTTGGATATGTATGGTTGTGGAAGACGTGGTGGACAAGGTGCATGTGATATGTGTGATGGTGACATGTAATATATGTGGTTGCCGTGTGATATATGTGGTTGCCATGTGATATATGTGGTTGCCGTGTGATATGTGTGGTTGCCGTGTGTTATGTGGTTACCATGTGATATGTGTGATGGTGCCATGTGATATATGTGGTTGCCATGTGGCATATGTGGTTGCCATGTGATACATGTGGTTACCATGTGATGTATGTGATTGCCATGTGATATATGTGATCAGGCCTTGACATAAAGAGAAAAATGTTGGTTGCCCAGTTGGGCCACCAGAGCATGAGAAGTGGTGGGCCAAAGTTTTTTAGGATAATAAGATGTGTGATACAATAAAGAGCATTGTACATGTACATAATGCTGCATAGTGCCTGAGTGGGGGATTGTCCCAATCAAATGTCTATTGATCGTGATATGATATCTATCAAGGATTAGAATAATAAAATCAAGATAGTTTGGGCCACTAAAAGACCAAAAATATGGTTGCCCAACTGGGCCACTACAACAGAGCATTCACTGGCCCAAACAGAGGATCTGGTGGCCCTGGGCCACCGGGCCAGTGTGTATGTCAAGCCCTGGTGATGTGCCATATGATATGTGAGGTTGCCATGTGATATATGTGGTTACCATGTGATACATGTGGTTGCTGTATGATATATCAGGTTGTCATGTGATATATGTGGTTGCCATGTGATATATGTGGTTACCATGTGATACATGTGGTTGTTGTATGATACATGTGGTTACCATGTGATATATGTGGTTACCATGTGATATATGTGGTTACCATGTGATATATGTGGTTGCTGTATGATATATGTGGTTGCCATGTGATACATGTGGTTGCTGTATGATACATGTGGTTACCATGTGATATATGTGGTTGCCATGTGATAAATGTGGTTGCCATGTGATACATGTGGTTGCCATGTGATATATGTGGTTGCTGTATGATATATGTAGTTGCCATGTGATATATGTGGTTACCATGTGATACATGTGGTTGCTGTATGATATATGTGGTTACCATGTGATACATGTGGTTACCATGTGATATATGTGGTTACCATGTGATACATGTGGTTACCATGTGATATATGTGGTTGCCATGTGATACATGTGATGTGCCATATGTAATCCACTAACAGTGAACATTTAAAGTATATCAAAATATAAGGTGGATATGATATTCCAAAACAAATGTCTGGTTATTTCAATTTTTTAGGGATGTCTTCAGACATTATACATTATACAAAAACAATGTCAAACTAAATAATTTTAATGCAAAAAGTGAACGATTCTATCTGTTGATGGCATTTTGATTGGAAAGTTCCTCCAAGATCTTCTTACACTGATGTATTTAAATTTGTAAAGGGACAGATTCCAGACAGACAACATCATTATTAACTGGGCCCAAATTTACGATAAAATGCACAAACTAAGTAGAACTCTGCCTAGATAGAGCAAGAAACCCTCAGGCACGTTAACTAACAAGGATGTATGGAGATGTGTAATTTGCCGACATTTTGCTTGATGTGAGTGAATTACCCTGGTTGGGACCCTCATGTCAAGACCCTCTCGTCAGTACCCCTCCCAGCCCCAGGCTCCCCTATTTATTGTGCTGATGCCCAGGAATGCAACATGAACACACTAATACCTTCTGTGAGCTGCACCGCCATTGCTTAATGCCACCCACTTGTTGTCTCCTGTGATCTCAAGCATGTGCCCAGTCAGAGGCTGCAGATTATTATATATACCAGCCTCGTATGCTAGCTGTGTGAATAACAATATCCTGCCGGACATATATCTATATCTAATAATGAGCTGTTTGTATGTTATTACATTACTGTCCCAAAACTATTATTCTTTTCAATGACACTTGTTCAAATGATAACCTCCAGCAATATAGGAGTATCATTTAAATTACAACAAAATAGAAAAAAGATTTTTTTTTTGTTTTTTTTTTTGTATGAGAATGAAATGGCCAGAGGCATAACACAGGTGCCATGTTTGGAGTAGGCCATATAATATATGCTGATATAGATCTCACAATGGCTATATTGTTATGAAGATGTTTTTCCTTGATTTTCCCTTGAAGTTTTCTTGTCATTTAATGTCTTGTGTCTTGTTTCAAGAAAAACACAGCATTTAATGAGGATAGTAATGAAGAGATAGGTATAGGTTAGGTAACTGTTCAAACTTACACATTAATCTTTTGTTTGAAAATTTGCATTCATTTATTGCACTGCCAACTGTGCCTCCTGCTTGGGCATGCTTTGTGCTGCCACCTACCTCTACTTGCCAGAAATTATAAGTAGTGTCCTCTGGTGGCAGTTCTATATAACTATGCGATTGATTGATAAATCTGATAATACATGATTTGACAACCATAAGTGCTGTATCCTGATTGTTACAAGTGATCAGGAGATCTCAATCATATAACAAATTATTAACCAATCAAATTTACCAAAAATAACAACTATACCCACACTTAATACAAACATTATTTAATTTACAAGGCGATCATTGTACAGCATGAGCACTGAGACAAAAAAAGTTTTTGAATTTTATATGTAATATCTTTAGACAAGGTAGATCTTAAAAAAAGGATTAAAGATAATGAATATATTCATAAAGATAAATCCGAGACTTGCCCCAGTATTGATCAGTATTGACCATTGTTGTTTGCTTTCTGTGTGATTTCAGACATAGCTGTGAATGGAGGGTGGGGATCGTGGGCAGCATGGAGTGCGTGTTCTGTGTCGTGTGGGTACGGTAGTCAGACGCGGTACCGGGCGTGTGACAGTCCGACGCCCACGTGGGGGGGCTTGTACTGCCCAGGAGATACCACCCAGTCCCAGGAGTGCACCCCGAGCTGTAAAGGTAAACACTCCACATAATAATATCCACCAACAAACCTCACCTCACAAACAGGCAGTGTAGTTAGGCATTATCAAAAAGTTTGATTATCGAAATTGAGTTCTGCAAGCACTTTGATAAAAGTAATTTTGTTCTGTAAAAGAGATCCTCACTTGGCACTCATACCCACTGACCTCAACTGGATTATATTTTATGTGAAGATTCGAATAAGAATAATTTAGGACATGTATTATTCATATCTTCTGTTATATATTATGTGTGTGTTTTTAGCGACGACACCGGCAGCGATGGGTCCCTTCACACCGGAGAAGGACTGCGAGTGTGGCTGCACTCTGACCAGCACCCAGGGCAAGATAGTTGCCACTGACCGGTGTCCAGGCACTGCGGTGTGGGTCATCACAGCTGACCCTGGCAAGGTCATCAAGCTGACCTTCACAGTGTTTACCCTTGACGACCGTAACCGGCTGACGTGGGTGAAGGTGCGGAATGGAGCGACTCAGATGTCAGACCTCTTGCTTCATGTGACCGGAGGACCCATGCCGGACACGGCGCGAACCACCAAGAACGCCATGTTGATAGAGTTCATGTCACCGGTAGATAAAGACTCAGAATACACCAGCAGCGAGGGATTCATTGCATTCTATTCAGAAATAGGCAAGTTACTCTCAAAATGCTCAACAACAACAAAAATGTAAAAGAATTTTTTTTTTTTAATGTTTTCATCCATTCCACTCAGCCAGGTTTACAACTCTTTACAACTCTATCGACACAGCTGTCTCTCCATCCATCTGTGTATAATCCTGAGATATAAATATCGTTTCTAATGACGTGATTGTATTTTCAGAGGGCAATGGAACATTGGCATACATTCCAGATGAGAAAGAGGAGCGACCTTGGGTGACGACCGTGACCTTGGTGGGGATTGGTCTATGTCTTGTGATCATCATGGTGACTGTGGCTTGCGTCGTCCACCACCGACACATTCAGAAGCAGGACAAAGCCAAGCAGGCGCAGGTGAACCAGGCCCTACTGGTGAATGGCGAGATCCCTAACAGCCCCAGCCACAGCGGGCACAGCATACAGGGCAGTGCCAACATCAGCTTCTCTGACCCGGCCTCCGTCAGTCCCACCAGGCGGCAGTATGTACTTCCTGCCAAGGGCGTCTCTGCCAACCTCCACTCACCAGATGGCAGCGGACCAAGCTTCCGGTCCAAACATAAGCACCGGAATCCTGGAAGAGAGCACGCGCAGCAGGTGGACTCTCCAGATCATCATTCCAGACAATCATCCATTACGTCGTCTCACCGCCACGGAAGTGCAGGGACACCCAGTAGTGCGTATGCCAGTCCGCAGGACATGCCCAGTCCATATGCAGCTAATGCAAAGACTGGCGACTATTTACATGATCCAAAAACTTTGAAAACAAAGGGCGACTTGTCTCCCACAAAAAGTCGCTATCATAAACACAAACATCCTGATCGCCATAAGCGGTCGTCCAAGTCACCCGACGGTGCTCATCGTGTGTCTAGTCCAGTGTCCCCATCCCGCCACAGTGGGTCAGTATCCGCCAGATCTCATTCTCCCAGCACGCCGCGCAGTGACTCTCGTAATCAGAGCTTTAAGCAGGCCATAGCTAACCGGTCGTCCGGAGGGGTGCCCCTGGCTGACATGGAGGACCTCAGCCCTACCTCTCCTACTACTAGTCCACCCATATCTCCCACCAGGAGGCACCACCACGACAGGGACAAACGAAGGTCACGCTCGCGCGACAAAATGGGCGATATTTCAGAAAACATTCCAATGGAGTACTATGATAAGAAGGAGCGTAAGCATAAGAAGATGCGAGGTGAGAGTGTAGCAGATACCACTCTGTACAGCCCTCGGAGGTCCGAGCCCCGGCCGCCAGTCGAGGGCAGGGACTCCCTCAAACGCAAGAAAGAACCATCCAAATCCAGTGATAAGTTGCGGCCAAAGTCTAGTGGTACGCCGACCTCACTTCCGACCACCCCAGACAGACAGAACGCTAACTATCTGCCATCCGAAGGCAAACCACACCTCAAGCCACTCCCTCTGCGGAACATCCAGAGGCCGGACGGACAGAGTCCGGAGAACAAACCGGAAGATCCAAATGCAAACACGCCGTCGTCAACGTCCCTGGATCTAAGTCCGGTGCTGACCAACACCAAGCTGTTTCCCGACACGTCCCGCACCAATACGCCATCAGATATATTCATCCATGAGCAGGAGGACTTTGAGTATGACGACTACATGCCGAGTCTGCCGGGGTCCTACTTCACCATGGATCCCTCAGCGTACACACTAACATGGTCACAGCAGCCGCCCTGGATGCAGAAGAAATCACAGCCCGCCTCCAGTCACTCCAGCATCAACAACGGGAACGGCCACCACGAAAGCAATGCCTAGATACACATGGCCCAAATCTCTCTCTTGCCCGCAGCCGGTGTCTCTATTTTCATGAGCAATTAAACAATAATTTTAAAGATATACAGGTTTTCGAGATATAAATATATATATATATATACAAGTATATGCAGAAACAAATTTTAAGGAACATGCAACCCACCAAGCATATTTTCTCATGTTTATGGTTTATTGAGTTTATCAGATATTTATAATAAGATTTGTACATAATTTCCAATATGTAAATTAGATTTTATGAGAATACAGATATACAGTATTCGCTGTGACCAGGCCATTAGTATGCAAGTATTCAATCTTCCCAGGATACATCAGGTTTCCATGGTAACCAATGGCAGCATTTATATGTAGATATATGCCACCGTGCGTACAGTAAACACTCCATCAATTTCTATGTACTGTAGAATGTCTCCGGTATGTCAGCTCGAGCAAAATATCTTTTTGGCCAAATAAGAATATGGCAGGGCCGTCACATGACCAAGAGGTGTGGAGTAATGAAGAGGCTCGCAAGAGTGGAGTGTGCGGAGTGTGACCAACAGCAATCTCACTCTTTTGTCCATGACCAAAGTGATGTTTGGTTCCAACTCTATATTGCAAAACACCAAATTAGAATATATAAGAATTGTAAAACTTATTAAAAATATTTTCATCAAGACATGGTTATCTTGTAAAGAGTTTGGAAACTGTCATCATTTGGTATTAACATCCTTGGTGAAAAAAATATTTTTATGTTAAGGTTCATCAGAATGATTAAGGCCAGAGTGAAAAGGAACTCGCTACCCGATGATCACTTTTATACTTTAAATGTATTAATAGTGCAGTGTCCTCTAGTGGTGAACAAAGGTGTGAATTTGTATTATCAGCAGATACCAAAATATTTCAGATGTGATCTGATATAGATATGTTTAGATGCAAAATATCAGGAAAAAATAGAATATGACTGATGTTAGAGGCAGGTGATTTGAATCAACTGGGATCTTTGCCACGAATGATATCCTCATCCGGGAGAAGCCTGCAGCAGATCGCGGACACACTGTCCTACTTTTATCACCATTTTAACTGGCTCTGTGCAAAGTACTGGCAAGTCAGCAGTTGTTATAGATTCTTAAAAAAATATCATTCATTTAGAAAACAGTTAGGAATAACTGATTTTAGATTTTTATTCTATACAATTCTTTTAAGCAAAATGTAAGTTTTTAGATGAGAGGGGTGTGGCATTGCCTGGACGAGGCGCGTGGGTGGTCGTCATGATATTTTCATGATTCAAATCAAGGTGCTTGTTATCAAAGTGCAATCCTAGGACTTCAATAAAACCATGATGATATAATTAATATATGAAACAATGATTCTTTATTTCAATTTTATTTTGTAAAAGATAGATATAGAATGTACTGTAAATATGTGCTTCTCATCAAAGTGGAGATATAATCGTCCATGTCTATATGATATATTGAATGATATTTATTATGTACAGTACTGTCGAATTTGGACCAATTCTAGGTAAAGTAAGTCAATAAAATTAGATATAAAAATTGTTAATTAAAGGCAATATTTTGAATACACATTTTTAATCGAAATATTATTTTACTATTTGTTGTCAGATTTGTAATTAGACAAACCCACCAGTGTTCATGATTGACATCATTATAAACATTCTAACCGAGCTGACATCTGGTCTTCTCATTGATATAAAACGCAAAAATTGGAAAAAAATCATGAGTTTTTGACCAAGTTGTTAAGATAAAAACCACATTTTTTATAAATTATTGCATGACCATATAGGGTCACGCAGCCATTGGATGACCAAATAGGGTCACGCAGCCATTGCATGGCCATATAGGGTCACGCAGTCATTGCATGACCATATAGGGTCATGCAGCCATTGCATGGCCATATAGGGTCACGCAGTCATTGCATGACCATATAGGGTCACGCAGCCATTACATGACCATATAGGGTCACGCAGCCATTACATGACCATATAGGGTCACGCAGTCATTGCATGACCATATTGTGACAAAATAATATGACAGACCAGCCGTGCTTGATAAGATTGTGTTGATGTGCTGCATGACCTTGTTTGGTCGTATGCGTCACCTCCCAAAAATAGGACTCTTACTGAAAAACAATATGAAGCTCTATTACTCCGAGATAAAAGATCAAGGCATTTTCCTCTGCAACTTGTGACATCCAAATCCATGCTCCTTGAAAGATAGGAAGAGTTACTTGTGGATTTTATAAAAACTATTGAATGAAAACAGAAATGGTAATGAAGGGTATGAATAAAACAGTTGAATAATTAATGTTTGATACACAGGAAACAATTGTGTTCTTAATGGCAAGCTGTATAAATGGCTAATAATTGAATACATGTTCCCTCCTTGTGTGTGTATATATTGATCAAGATATAGATGTAATTTATTAGCACTTATTTTGTCATTGTGCAATGTCAACAGGTGAATGTTGTCAAAGGGTTTTCCATTGACAATAATATCGCGCAAATTGAAATGAATCAGTGTTTAAGAAATAATGTTTTATATGAGCTCTTTGATTTGCAACATAATTGTCAGTTACCAAATCTACTAGTGATTCTTATGTATAAAATACATTTTTATCAAGTCATTACACATTTTAAATATTAAGCGTGTTGGGTGAAGATTCACGACAGTTGATCTAATTGATGCTTTTGATAGATGCAATGGTTTCGTGTTAGCGCCAGCATATATGATCAAAGTATGCACATATTGCGCACATGAATATAAGCACAACACTTATGTTGCTGTTACTGCCAATTGATTAAGTTATTGTACATAGTTGATGTAAATGGTACTTCTCAATTGTAAAGTTTGTTGCTGCTCATTTTGTTATTTATCTTGTACAGTTCTCTTTGTGGCCACTAGGTGTCCTTTATCGTGTACCTATACAGGGTGACTCAGAATAAATGCCCCAGTCAGATTTGTAAAAATAACATTTAAAGCATGTGATTTCAGCAAGGGTTTTATCAAAATACAATGTGATCCCTTAAAAAAGAAATACTACCTTGGTATTATTATATTAATAGGTAATGACCTCAAAGTAGATTTATCAGTACATAAATATGTTTACTATTTTGGTACTAAGGCATTAGAAAATATTTTTTCTTTTTTGAGTCGTATATAATTTCTTTATATGGAGAGAAAGCTTTTGCTTGAGAATTTGACAAAGCTTAGTTTAAGGAGAACATTTAGAAAATTAATTATTTTTGAAGAATGAAACATTTTAAACCCTTGCCTGCAAAATACATTTTCACCTTAGCTCTGTAGCCAGAATTTGGTAGGAATCCGGATAACACCAAGGACCAGTCGACCGGATAACACCAAGGACCAGTCGACCGGGGCATTTGTGTGTGACACATTCAAAGATCTTTAGACTGAAGTATTACTGATATTTGTGAGATAAAAAAAATCTTGCTTGTAGCAACTTTTGTCATTAAAATATTTCGCAAATAGTCATTGGTCTTTTGCTTTGTGTTTTCTACATTTATAAGTTTATTAGGCAAAACTACTTGGCATCCCACCAAGTGTTTTACGACAGTATGTTTGAATGTTATTATGACAATAATTGGAGATTGCAGATTCTAAATTTCGTAGATATTACTTGGCCTGGCTCACTCTTTGACAGATTTCAAAGGATTTAATGGCATCTTAAGATACATCAGCTGATCTGGAGAGCCTGCATAGTGTTGTGTTGACAGCACCTTCACCATTTTCCTGTGGTGGGGAACTTAATTGACTTACCAGTATATAACCAGCAATATATTGAATGGGTCATTTCCTTTGAATTTTAACGCGTACATTTAATTTGAAAAGTAGAAGATTCTATAGACTATAATGGAGTTAAGATTGACTTTATACAGAGAGTCCTGCATAAATCACAGCTGAGATACATATGCACATGCCATGTTAAAGTAGACAGATGTAACATCCATAGGTTCATAAAAAGAAAGCCATTAATAACCAACTTTGCTTTTGTTCATATTGTAGTTTGTAATTGATAAAATGTGAATGTCTGTATTAGGACTAGATTGACATGATCTGAGATGAGTTTTGTCCAGTGCAATTCAATAGTTCCAGCTGTCTGCAAACCAAATGATAAGAACAGGTTTGATCTCCGCCATCTGTCAGTATATAGTATTACTATATATAAACTAAAAGCATGAAAACTCTTGCACCACATTTCTGTCAATCTTTTCAAATTAGATTTAGAATAGTTATGTACAGGCCAAAATTCAAATCCAAAATTCAAAATTCAAAGGATATTCAATCCCACGATAGCAAAGAATATTTATAAAGTATAAATTATACCTAAAAGTAAAATTAATAACTTTATACATGGAATAAAATGTTCTTATCCAAAGTCGTGATTTAAACTTCCATCTTATTAGTAGTATTTGACAGAAGCTAAAATTAACATTGTATTGATCCCACAATTTCGCCACTATCTTAGCTTTTCAGATTTCTTATGGTTCCATTTGTTTTATTCTGAGGTTTCACTGGCCTTGAAAGACGAGTTGTGCAGAGCACAATGAGTTCTGAAACACTTCTGTGTATTTTATCAATTGAGAGGTTTAATATTATATATATTTGGTATCTCTCTGTTTTACCAACAAAATGAGTAATTCCTGAGTACCACATGGTAAAATAACAAGCTTCACCTACTTTTTAACATGAATGTAAAACCCCGAACAAACAAACAGAAATCAATTTTATATTCTTAATAGGCTGTCTATCAGAGATGTATTAGATGTCTCTGTCTATATGCATCTACTTCAATATAACCTACCCGTGTTGTTTAGGTTCCTGAGGTAAAATCTTTCAAGAGAAAGTACAGAATTGTGATGGATGTGCATGTCCGTGGGGATTTTAAGTTTCTCACTTTTATAGAATAAAAGGTTTTTAAGTTCTTGTCAAAACATTTTTAAAAAGATGTGTGGTCGTCTTATGTTGTGTTGTTTTTTGTAGTCACAAGGAAGACTATAGAAGGGTTTTCAACCTCAGAAGTGTTTTCAACCTCAGAAGGGTTTTCAACCTCAGAAGGGTTTTCAAAAATGACAAAAATATGATTGTTAAAAAGTCTTTCAGAAACATTTATAGAGCAGTCTGATAGTGAAGTGTTAGTTACATAATCGTCACAAATTAATGATCGTTTTCTTGTCCTGAACAACAGCCAGTTTTAAGTGGCATTTGTTGTAATTGTCTTACAAGCATAGTTAAGGATGCCATTGGGACTAAAAGCCCTTCGCTTTGTAAACATTACTGGGGTCTTTCCCTTATAATATCAGCTAGATATAACTACTGTACTTGACAGCCAGTATTCGATGACCAGCACTTCAAGTTTAATATACCTCTAGTATTGTGGATCCTGTAAGTCTCTGGTCTCAAGACTGTCACTTAACACGGTATAATATATATATATTAAACTTAACACAACTTGTATTATAATAACTAAAAAATAATGCACATGAAAGATCTAAAAGGCATTTGGCACCGGGTTCTAATATGTAAAGTTTAAAGTAAAGAAAAATGTGAAAAAAGTGACTCCTTCTGACAAACCTTTATCAGTAACACATGATATGCTTTTGTTTTCTCTCCTAAATATAAAAAAGAATAAAAGTATATATAATGATGCTTATCTGTAGATAATGGAAAGTATCATGTTTTTCTGAAGAAAATGTCACGATACAGAAGGCAAATAATGCAGCGTAACATAATATAATATGCCTTTATAATACAATAACTGCTCAATTCCTAGGAAACCATACAGCACAATAGCGATGCACTGAGCACATTCCTTTGTGGAAAAGATGAAATATGTGTCTTTAATGATATCATTTCATGTAACTTTTAATTATATAATCTATGTTATTTCTATTGGTCTATATTTCAGACAAGAATGGTTTCCAGAAGAACGTAATCGCTCCTGGTTCATCTATGTGAGGCAGCACCTGGCTCACTGCGCTTCTAAGAGGCGGGGATACCTCTCCACTCTGGAGGCTGTACGTGCTCAGTGTGCCGCTCAACATCTCAACAGCAGAAAACAATTTATTCATTCAAATTCTATCGATAAAAGTAAAAAGCATATGTTTGCATACCGAGGAGGTTTTTACTCCAGTTCATTGCCATATGGAGATATCAGTCTTGATAGAATTCCTTTGATTATCAAGGTGCATCCATCATTTGGTATCAATGTGTCCATTGAATCAAGAAACATCCCTTATTTCTATCCAGAATGTAGAGATTTTGACTACTCTGAAAAATTTGTATATTTTCACAACTTGAGGATATATAATTGCTATTCACAAGTTTGCGAAGATTATTTTGACAATAAAGTGATCGTTTCCGGCACTCACCCTGCCTATAATTTCTACTCTGATTACAATCACATAAAGATTGCATTACCAAACATATTTTATCATAGAAATCGTCGAGGGAACCCATTTTATACTTTCTTGACTAACTTTGAAATCAATCTTCAGTTTCAAGTTATTGATAGGTTGACAGCAATATCCAGGTTTACGGAATGGGATTATTCCAGAAACACTTACAAACCTGACTACTTCAATACTTTCCAGCATGTTTTGTCAACTACGGTAGTTGAAGTACTTCACATGTTTGTGAGAGTTTCCATTTTACAAAAAGTAAATATAAGAGTTGGAATTCCAACTCATCCTCAGCATGAGCGATATTACATACACGATGGACCAGGGGATCGTTCTCCTCTGCTTATCACCTCCAGAGGTAATACCAGTGTCACGTGTTCCACCTTCCAGTGTTATATTCAGATAGCTGTTAGTGGCAGTGCTAACCATACAACATTGAATGTCAACTTCCAGGGAAGTATAATTGTACCTGTCACTCAGACTACTATCACATCAGATCCTTACCGACTACATATTGCAACAAATAACCTCACCATTCAATCTATCCACAAATTTACTTTATCGCCTGGAAAATATTTTAAAGTCACACTCCATGAAGAATTGATGAAGTTCCAATATAATGTACTGGACTGTCTCTACGGAGGAATTCATATCTCAGAGCAAACACCAGAGGGCCTGGTTACCCGTTTGTCAATTTGTGGTATGGAATATGTTAATGAATGGCCAAGGCCCTTCACAGTTCTTGGTAGCACTAATATTGTTTATATAACTGTCATTGCATATATCAATTATAGTAGAATAGAATACGATCTATCAATCAGTCATTCTGAATGCTATGGTTTTTTCCTGAATCCTTCTTTTGATGAACAGTACATCGGGCCATTATTGAAAGCTAAATGGCAAACCTTATCTGGGCAATTATTAGTTACTATTGATGTTCCTTATAATACGTGTTTGGTGGCACAACTCTTTTCAAAGAATAGGCAATGCAAAGTATTAAACGCTAAGTTTAAGATATCATTTAACTTCAAAACAGATGGATATATTGCAGATTATCAAGGACTGATTTTTGATCATCGTAAATTAAGAAGAATTCATCAGTATCATGACCACGATGGTAGCATTTCATTCATTTCAAAAACAGCTCGATATGACTATAATGGTCAATCTAAACCCCTCGGACACACTGTCAGATTTCATGCAATAGGAAGACAATTTTCTCACATCGCTAATTTAGTAGATTATTATCACTTAAGATGGCTATCATCAAGCTTCATAAAAGTTAATACTTTTAACACATATCAACAAATTTATCAGAGATACTTTAACATAAGCACAAATGAAAATTACTCCTCAAAGGTATATAGGCTGAATGTGATGGGCATTAAGATGAAAGTGGACCCAGTATCAGAAAATATTACCTCTCATGGTAACCAACAAATGACTATTTTAAAAAGAGGTCATGACTGTCAAGTGTATAATGAACCTATTAAAATACTAAACAGAAAAACTGAAATGATAAATGCTATATACCATACTAATATGTCAAAGATCATAATTAAATCTAGGCATCCTTACACATTGAAAATTGACCCAAAGACGAGAAATTATTATGGTAAAGTTTGTGAATTAGTTATAATTGTAGACCAACCACTCCCATATACTGTCTACAACATTCCTCCAAATACGTCAATCTATGACCTGCAAACATCTCAATATGAAGCACAATTCTTTTCCAAATATCAATTTGGCATTTACAATTATAGCTTTCATGTTTCACTCTTTGAAAAGGTTAATCTAAATATGTATCCATACATGTTTTGGACATATGATGTTTGTCGAAGTATTGAAGTGTTCGAAAGAACATGCCGGTTAAGACATTTCGAAACCAAACTTATTTCTTGGGTAAAAGCCGAACAATTTTGCCAAAATAACAGTGGTCATTTGGTGAGTATAAGTTCAGCCGTAGAGATGGATGCGATACTGCAGCACAGCCCGCCAAATATTCCATTAACTGCATTCTATATTGGACTGCACTTTGAGGTAGGTGTTTATTATCATCCGCATTGTAAGATATGTCAGATTATGAGAAGTGATAATCCACAGAATAATGATTAATTACAGAATGGTGATATCCAGTGGACCGACGGATCTCCAATTGTTTACAGCAGGTGGAATGACAACGTCTATAACAAGTCCTATCCTCTCAATATTGATCCACTTCTGGAATGCACCAAATATAACTCTCTTAATAATCCTGTGTGTAAACATTTGCACTCAATTTACTATGATATCACTCAGGTTCATATTAATGTGAAAGCAATGCTACAATACTGGGAAAATGGGGCGAGTACTTTGTTTCCTCAGAGGTATAGTAGGTATCAATGTTCAATGATAATAACAGCACTTCAATACACTCCCAAGTGGGTACAGATACCTTGCAACCAACCGATCATGAGTAATTGGGCATGTAAAAAGAAACTCATGGGTGAACTGCAGTCAGATCAGGAGCAGCATGATAACTGCCAATCGTTTCTTTTCCAATGTAATAATGGGATTTGTATTTCCCAACTGTATAGATGTGATGGTGAATCTGATTGCGATGAAAGTGAAGATGAAGATGGCTGCTATTGTACCAACGAAGGAATTACGGTCACCAATGCCTCATTTTGCAGGCATACATGTAATGTTGACAGATGTGAATGCGATGCATTCTATGAACAGGTTAAAACTGGATGTGTTATTTATCATACAATACCTGTGAATATTCCAGTGCAGGGGATGGTTGATAACAAATCATTTAACTGTAAAGGAGGAATAAACATTTCAATGACATATTTGAACGACCTAATACCAGACTGCCCGGAGGGTGATGATGAAACTGAATATGAATCTCTTTTAAAACTAGATTCAGTTGAGGATGTTGAGGATAGATGTGCAGGTTCAGAGATACCTTGTTATAAGGGGCATTCCACATGTTACAGTGCCAATATGCATTGTATATATGACCTAGATATTCAGGGTAATATCATGTACTGTAGAAATGGTAAACATCTAGAAGACTGCAAAAACATCACATGCAGTGAAAAGGGAAACTATAAATGCTATAATGCGTACTGTATACCCTGGAGAAGAGTATGTGATGGGCGCATTGACTGCATACATCACGATGATGAGGATGTTGCCATGTGTCAACAAAGGACTCATCAGGGGATGTTACACTGTAAAGGATCAGCTAGGTATCTGTCACAGGTGGAGATCTGTGATGGCGTCATCCACTGTCCGCTTGGTGATGATGAATATCTCTGTGACATGACTTCCTGTGTCAAAGGTTGCCAATGTCTTGGATTAGCTATTGTCTGTGAAAGCATACATTTCAATGATGTATTTTTGTCCTCTTCTGTGTATTATTATCAAATGATAAAAATAAGAATGAGTCATATTGATGTTTTTAATAACACTTTCTATCATTTAAAGACGCTGAAATCTCTCAGAATTTTAGAGTGTGGGCTTAGCAGTTTATGTAGGGACACTATAAGCCCGTTTCGCACACTATCTCTACTTACTGATTTAGACATGGCATCAAACAACATCTCCAACATCTCCTATTTCTGCTTTTATGGTATGAATTCATTGAAAAGACTCAATCTGCATAATAATAACATTCGTGTGATACAGACGGGAACATTCAGCAGTTTGACGTTATTGTCTTATCTAAATATGTCACTAAATCGTCTCATTGAGATACAATATAATGGATTAAATGGTTTAACAAATTTGAATATTCTGGATTTATTTCATAACAATATTCATTTGATTCACAGTCAATTTATCAGGGTAAATACATTACCAAATCTTGCCAGATTATATGTTGATGATTCTTGGATGTGCTGCATTGTGGAATCCGATGTTAAATGTCTTGTCCGTCAGAAGCATAAGGCAGCTTGCAGTAGATTGATTTCACAAAGCTGGCTCTCCATATTGACATGGGTCATCATATCTACTTTATTCATTCAAAATATAATTGTCCTAGAGCATGAATTCTCTCAGGAAAAAAGAAATGATCCTCAACATTTGTTGCTTATTAATCTGGCCGTATCTGATTTATTGACTGGGATGTCACTATTTATAACTGTAGTATCTGATAGATGGTATGCAGAAACATTCCCTCTTAATTCTCACATATGGCTCTCAAGCATTGTCTGTAATGTTTCATCTATATTATCTTTAGTATCTGTCATCATGAGTACAATATTCATTGCCGGAATTAGTTATGTTCGGTTCATTGTAGTCCCTGGAATATCAAGTTCCCACTGGCTGTATTCTAAGAAGATCATTAATAGTGTTGTTTTAGGTATTTGGATATTTGTTGGGAGTTTTGTATCATTTGGAGTTTTTATAGTTTTACAAAAGCAAAGCAATAATCATTGTCTGGCAATGATTATTGAAAAAGGTAATCTGAATGGTAAAATATTCATTATTACTTTAAATTCAATAATGATTATTCTTTCATGTCTATCATGGATATTCTATTGGAAACTGAAAAATATTGTACATTTGTCTTTCCTGAATATTAAAGAGATGGGAAATTATACAATGTCCTCACAGAGGTTTCAGCCTTTCAAGCTTGCCATCATTATAATGACAAATATAATGGGATTGATTCCAACCTTGGCTATTAGTTTCATGTCAGTAGGTGAAATTGATATTTCATCATTTGTGATGGTAACTGTTCTGACATTTTCTATTTCATTCAATCCAATGCTCAACCCAGTTCTGTATACCTTTAATACACGATCCTTTAAGACTCGGTTCCTTAGGTTATTTAATTATATCAAGATCAAGATTTTAAAAACATTTAAAGATATTGTCTATTCACAATAATTTAGCACATGATAACATTCAGTTAATGTAATACATGTTTTATATGAATTTAACATTTGACAGTTGATAAAAGAATGCCAGCGGTATTATTGCTCTTAGACTCTCGGCGGCTTTTGATACAATAGATCATGAAAGAAGACTTGAATCACAGTGTTATGTCAGAGGTAATGCCTTGGAATGGACCAGGCCGTACAGAATGGATAGGAAGCAATGTGTTAAGATTGCTCGCCCTAGATACTCGCTTAAGTCCATTAAGTTTGGGGCCCATCCTTCTCACAATATATATGTTTGACTTCAATATTTATGTTGATGAAACCCAGTCACGTGTACATGTCTCGACATAAATTGGAAAACTGCATTGGTGAGGTTAGGTCCTTTCTTATTTCAAATAAGATGAAAATAAATAAGGGCGAAACTGAGATGCTGATCTGTACTGATAGAGACACGGGTCTACTGCCAGACATGACATCAATACTGTGAAGGTTGGTGATACTAACATTTCACTAAATGAGTCTGTGACTGACCTTGGTATCACCTTTGATTTCAAAATGGACAAATTAAAAAGATGTGCAAGAAAGAACACTATCATATAAGAAATGCTGGAGAAATGTATCACACTTGAGTCCCACTCCCGCAGGGATAATCTCATCTGTGAGGTGTCCAACCCAGAGAACACAACAGAGTTAGAGATGAGCATTACCACAGACAAGATGAAAGTACCCAATGCTGATGGAATCAGAATTGTCAGGTGTCACAGGGTACCAGCATACAGAAGACAAGGATCAAACCAACATACAGAAGACAAGGATCAAACAAGGATCAAACCATAGGCCAAGAGCAATAACTGCAATATCCAACTGGTTTAGTGACAAACTGTTTGGGGCACCAAGAGCATCCTTGAGGACTCTGTAGTCTGGGTCAATGAAGACTTTCCACAAGTATTAGCGGGTTGCTAAGGAACGACAATGCGGGGTCACGTGGGAGACGCCGAGGAGATACCAATTTAGCACCCCCTCTACCGGCTCCCGATATTAATATACTTTATCTCATAAGGACACATTAAACTTGCTCCACCTTCCATGAAGACATGTTTACATAATGCTTGCCTAGTAAATCTTAATTTGCAACCTTAAATATTCTGAACTGCTATATTTCATAATGTTATACAATATGCATCCTAAAAGAACCACATCAACACATATTAGAATTGATAAACAAGATATTCAATCAATACACAATTTTAAAGATACATTCAGAAGCATTAATTAACCTGAATGAAGGTCTCATAACTATGAAAAAATCGTGAAGTGGTGTTTCTACGATCCTGTCAGCAACTATGGCCATATCAGGTCAACTTTCGAGCCTTTTAGCCGATATGAAAGTAACACTGTTGGCAGTGGGAGTCGAGGCCACCACCTCCCGTGCTCCACTCATTTAATAAAGGCACAGATCCTGCACTCTACCAACTGTGCTGGTGGGGCCGGGTCATATAACTGATCCAAATATTACATACAAGATACTTCACAAGGTAATTCCAGATGCTAAAATTACAAACGTTGGTCAAGTTTAATAAATATAAACAATAGTTTACCAAAGATATTAAGAAATCTATTTACTTTTGAGATGATAAAGTGACTGATCTAAACACTGAAGAATATGTGATCCTAAAAACATATTTAAATACATACAATAGTATGTATTTAACTAAAGTACTAGAGCTGCTAAAAAATTATGATGCATTATTTGAAAAAAAAGAAGTGAACTTGGATATTCTGAAAACAACTGAAAAGGAAAAAAACCTTTCCACATGTTCTTTGGGACAGTGATGAAGTAATCACCAATACAATAAATAGTCTCCTCATATAATGATAAATTAGCACCCAAAACCAGCCTTGGCTTTAGTGGCCTGTCAACATCAATATTGGCAACTGTTTTGTTTCTCATTCTCATTTAATTTTAATTTGATTTGATGTAAATATTTGACCTGTTGAATGTTAATACCTCTCTATTTGAAATAATGCAATTTTCGTCTAAGTATCTGAAACTTTGTTCTCTTGGAATTGAAAGTTTGCAATTCCCAGAGTCATAAGTACTTGCACTGCTCACAAAAATATCATCAAATCTGAATTTACCAACATCAGTTCATAAACTGTAACCAGGTGTCTGGCACATATGCTGACCAATCAATTTAACTGTCAGTACAAGAAGAATCTATTTCTATTTTTTCACCAATGAGTGAATACTGATGACTTGCGGTCGATTATGTGTGCACTTTTTTACGTTTGGTGGCAGGGACTGATATGATAGAGAAGTCCTGCCATGGAGTGTAGACACGACATAAAACTCAGACAAACCGCAAATTTTCTGAATGTGTCAGTTTTCCAATAACTCTGTACATATTGAACATGTATCATTTTTACTCCATAAGCCTTTAAGGTAGGCGATCTACTATCGATGTGAGCAGTTTTTACCCAGTTTTGAAAAGATTTGTAAAATTTGGGAGTGAAAAACCTGTCCAGATCTGGCTGCCGGTCTCTGTAAATGGGCTCGTCCATTAGCTTAAATGACTGTCCATGTATAAAGATTTGCTTTGTACTGATTAGCTGATCAGCCAACTGAGCACAGGTCATGACCTGAGGTTGGTCAATTCCGATTGTATGATTTTTTGGTGGACATGGAGTGGACTGGACATGGAGTGGACTGGACATGGAGTGGACTTGACATGGAGTGGGCTGGACATGGAGTGGGCTGGACATGGAGTGGACTGGACATGGAGTGGACTGGACATGGAGTTCCAAATTTCGAACAACTTCAACATAGAGCAATAACGGCAGAGGTATCGAGAGGATTGAAGCACAAACATTATTACTGATGTTATGCAGAGTAAACTAAGATCTCTTTGGGCAAAATTGTAAAAATTGTAGAGTTAATTTCCCAGTATCTCTATTTACCAAGCAACTATTGCCAGGTTCCATTAATTGTTTATTTGTGATTTGACAGTGATTTGTTCACAGTCGCAGGTCATATGGTTGATACATATTCCATTGGTTTCATTTTATCTTCATCTGAAAATGGAATATGATAAATATGATATAACAAACATTATAAATTACAATAAATTATAAATATGAATGCAATTGTGACACCAAATGAAAACTACATAAAATATGCCAAATTTAAGAACTGGAGAGTTCCTTCGTCCCCTCACTTGGTCATAAGATGCTGCGACGTTATGGTCTGGCCCCGATAACATTGCTCAGGAGATATGTGGAAAATAGCAAGACAAATAAAACAATTACCCAGCTTTATGCCTCAGTCACATTTGCGCCGGGCGCCGGCCGGGATGTATACATCGGCCGACTTCCCCGTCTGCCGGGCGCCGGGGAGTTTATAAGCAACAATCTGAACGATGCCGTAGCTGTGGTCACATTATTAAAGGGCACCGCACGGCACGTGCCAGACTGAATAGCACAGACGTCTGTAGGATATCTTAAAGACGTCTAGATCATTGACAGACGTCTGTAGGATATCCTAAAGACGTCTGTCTCATTTGACAGACGTCTGAAGGACATCCTAAAGACGTCTATGTGATATCGCAAGGAGCCCGTTAGATCATCTGACGATGGTCTGTGGACACATGAAATAAAAATAATCCTATTTTCACCGCACGATGCCACCGGCAGCCTTAAGATAATCTGCCGATGTCCCTGCGGGACACTGCCGGGTCCCTGCCGTGCACTTTAAGATGATATTTGCTGATAAGACATCGGGGAAACGCCGGCAACTTTTAAGTTGCAGCTAAAAGTTCCCGATGACCCGCCCGACGTCTTAAAGATGTCTAATTGTGGCCGATGATCTCCCGGTGCCCGCACGGCAATCTAAACTGCCGGTCGATTGTGTAAAAAATACTCATCGGCCGGGCATCTTTGCTGAAATCGGCGCAAATGTGACTGAGGCATTACGGGGCCCCTTCAATACAGGTACTGAGCCCGATGCAAAGGAGAGTATTCCAAATTCGAAAGGTCCGGGAAACGACAATATTTGACCAGACTTGCTTTGATCTTTTTTGACGTGCCACTTTAAACTTAAGTCTTCTAATGTCTGTATTAAGAATGACTTTTGTGATTTTTGATGTTGATATATTTTACATTGATAATTTTCAAAAACGTTAATTACCAACATTCATGCTCATTAATGTGGAGGATATCATTTCACATTCCACGAACTAAACATGCTTCAAATCTGAACAACTTTCCCCCCAATTCTGAACTTCGCTTTAAATTTATCTTGAAATTACATTAAATATCTACCTGATGCTATTACTATTTCAGGAGTAAATAAATATTTAGTCAGATTGGAAATATATCATCTAGGATATTTACTTACACGAATGTCCATTTTCCTTGCCAGGTTTACTTTCTTTGGGTTGCCCGTGAACCTTTATGTAATTAGCTTCTGCTGCTTTCTCTTTAAAATATGCATATGTACCTTGCTTCTTGAAATCAAAATGGACCCATCTGAAATAAAATAATTTATGTTATCAATTAATTTATGTTACATATTAACAAGATTTGAATATACTATAGTCTTTTTTATAGTTCAATTAATTATTTTCAACCTCACATTATTACCATAAAAGGGCCGTTTGCTATCACAGCATTAGATTGTAATATAGAGGACGCTACTTACATGATCTGTACTATGGGTATAGCATAGAGGGCAGCACCGAGCACGAATGAGAATCCAGGCCAGAAGGTGAGGGTGAGAGGGTATATAGTGTTGTAGAATGATGTTCCTATCAGATCACTGATGGCTTGCAGACAGCCAACTAAGGCAAATATCTTACCTAGAAAAAACAACATTTAGAAACTGCATGATTTTGGGCTGTCATGAAATCACATGCAACATTACAGAGATTTTGGGCATGTCTAAATGTTGTGGTCATGGATCTATGATACAAACAAGCTATCTCAATGAAATCCTACTATGTGGACGTATGAGTGCAACCACGTGACCACTGTCATCGTCTATACAAATGAACAAACCCATGGACAAACAGGCCTCTGTGAACCAAATCACTCCAGTGTCCCAATCTATTGATTCCCCATTGTGAGCAAAACGTTACTAAGCAGGTGTTTAAAAATCCATTTTAAAAATCCATTGCTTTTTTATTTAGGCAAATAAAAACATCAAAATCCAAAGATAATATGAATATAGTTTTCCTAGTTATTTTATCTCTGTAATGTAATTTTACATTCACATCCCAAGAAAATTAATAATTACAAAGGGTGAATACGTCCTGAGGATCAGCTTATAAATGAATGTAATGTCTATCACGTATCAAGTGGCACGAAAATTAGAAATGGTTTGAAGGACATTTAATAGCAGTTGCCTAACATTACACTGGAAATAGCAGTTCAAAGTGTCATCCATGGAAATCGTTTCCTATCACTTAGGTTCCTATTTATGTATTGTAGTTGCCTACAAATATGATACTTCTATATGATTTATCTAGTCATTACCACATAAAGATTGCATTGCATGATAGTTGGTGTACCTAGTCATTACCACATAAAGATTGCATTGCATGATAGTTGGTGTACCTAGTCATTACCACATAAAGATTGCATTGCATGATAGTGGATGTACCTAGTCATTACCACATAAAGATTGCATTGCATGATAGTTGGTGTACCTAGTCATTACCACATAAAGATTGCATTGCATGATAGTTGGTGTACCTAGTCATTACCACATAAAGATTGCATTGCATGATAGTTGGTGTACCTAGTCATTACCACATAAAGATTGCATTGCATGATAGTTGGTGTACCTAGTCATTACCACATAAAGATTGCATTGCATGATAGTGGATGTACCTAGTCAATACCACATAAATATTGCATTGCATGAAAATTGATGTACATTATAATTTCCTGAGACATTTTATAGATATACACACTTAAGTATTCTTCTTTAGTTGCTCACCTGTTTCCTTCGCCTCTATGAGTAAAGATAGTAAAGATCTGTGTAATGTCCACACAAAATCTTGCAAAAATCCACCTGCAGCAGCTAAAACCATTTATTGACAAAATCAGTCATATATTTAAATAACCTCAGAAAGATAAAGATGTCAAGACATTGCAGATGACTATTTTTCTGCCATTCACTGACCCAGGAACACCATCCAGGTTGTAGTAGAGAAGCCAAATATTGTCTGAGAGATGACGGCGGAGATGAACCCGACAACCATCAGCAAAGGATCCTGACATATACAGCAAAACAGAACAAACTAGTCTTATAGCATTATCTGGGATAGTTTACAGACACTTCTGTCACATCATTCAACATAGGTTTTGCATGAGAGAGTAACAGTACTCAAGGACTTCAGGCAACGTTTAGAAGTTATATCATGTACGTGATAATAAAAGTTTTATTTGGGTTTCTAAAACATTTATTCATTATTTTTTATTTTTTTTATTTTATTTTTGAAAATACTCAAAATGTAATGAATATTTACATATTATGAAAGAGAACTAATTTCGATTCTACCTACCTTGTAATCTCTTTTTTTCAATATGGGGAGAACTACAAGTTGGCTTATGGCTTTTAGACTGTGATTGAAGCCATTGAGGTAGCCAAACATACTTTGAGACCAGCTGAGTGGCTGTCTTTTAACAAATAAAAAGCTCAGCACATAGACAGCTGAAAATAATTATAATTACAGTGAAGCTATTAATAAAACAACAAAATAAGATCCAGAATCTAAATTTAATTTATTTCCAAACATTAAACTGCCAAAATGATTTTTTTTATTTAAAAGAAAGGTTTGGAAAATAAATATTTTGGTTGATATTTACAATACAATCACAAGGGTAAATAATTAACTAATTACAATTTGAATAAGCAGTAAGCATGCCCAGGTGGCAATCAAAGAGGATAAAATATCTTGTATCGTTATATTGTTTGATATAGGGTATGTATAATTTAACCTGACAAATATGTTTTATTTGGGCTGGGGAGGGTAATCCAAGCACACTCATTCTGTTGCCACTGCGAGTAAGAAGATAACTAATTAACTCACGCATTCCTCCAAACATGATAACAACCATCATAGGCAGGATGTGTAGCAGGTGAACTCTTCCATTCCTGGGACGCTTCCGGAATACACTCCTCACTGTATCCGCCATCTTGGCCATTTGCTTTTGACATATATTCTTATCACAATTTTCTTCACTTTTATTGACAGTTTCCCCATTGGTTTTAGATTTAGGTGTTCCCTTGATATCCTTTACAAGGATGATTATGTATAATATCGCCAATATTTGTAAGATCATTGATGTAGAAAATATAAAAAGGTAGCTTGTGTTATCTAGAATTAACCCTCCAACGAAGAATGATAGAAGCACACCAAGTGAGAACATGGATTCTGCCACAGCTATTCTGGTAGTTCTGTTCTCCTCGCTGGTGATTACACTGATATAACTCAGCATTGCCATGAAATAAGTAGGCCAGCTACCAGAAAAACCTGTGGCACAGAAAATATGTTAAGGAAATGAAAACATAGTGATATCATCACATGTTCGGACCACTATTCTTCTGTATTTGGGGTACTGTGACATCATCTATCACAAACATCCTGTTTGAATTGAGCCACACGGCAGTTTAAAATGGTTATCATGTTACTGAACAGGTAATAACTGAATGAAAAATCCGTCCTTTCTTTATTGTACATATCTGCCTGCTAATATCCCCTAAATACACTGCAAATGAGTAAATTTGAGCAATATTTTGTTCATCTTTTGATCTATTTTTTCAGAATTCCAATGCAGAAGAGTTGTGATTTAAATTTCCTGCCAAAACCACATTGAGGACCAGGCAAGGTATTGTTCTACCAAAGGTAAATTGTGAAAAAACGAGCCTAACTAAATATTAACCTACTACAGACATGTTGAAGGGTTACCTCAAGGTTGGAGGCAAACGTACAAGACATTTCTTACAAGAAAAATGCAATATATCATCGTCTGATTAATACATTTTTCTGAGGCATCACTATTATCTTTTTAATCTTGAGGTAGGGTAGATTTGCAAAACCAGTATTGTACACAGGTTTCAATTATAAAAAATGACCCTTTAAAGCATTCATGAAATTACATTTTCAGTCACTGACTCCTTACATAATAAACGTCATTGTGCCTTACACATTGTGATCAAATGTTATTACCCAATCATATTTCCCCTACATAAATTCCTGTGCCATTCCTCTACTGAAACTCAAATCATCTATTAAACACTTTGTCAACAAACATAGCTTTGCTGACAAGTGATCTATTGCAAACACCTGCTTAGCAAACAATGGGGCACCTTCAGATTGGTGCACTGAAGTGGTTTTCCCATTAGTGACTATATATTGGTACAGGCACAGTACTTTATTGGTACAGGCACAGCAAATTACACAATGATCATGACAGGTGTATTGTTGTGTTTATTTCAGGGAGATTGCTTGTTTGCGTCACGGTTTCAAGCCCACATATCATCTAAATATACCCCACATCTCTCTAATATTTTCTGCAAGGACCTGCAGCCACTGAGGAATATCTGCTACATTGAAATGACTGAAACAATGTTTGTTTGTTTGTTTGTTTGTTTGTTTGTTTGTTTGTTTGTTTGTTTGTTTGTTTGTTTGTTTGGGGTTTCACATCACTTTCTACATTATTTCAGTCAATTCGTGATGAGACCTACTTGTATCAGATATAGTGCTGCCCCAGTGAATTACCATGTCGCAGTTCCTTGTCTAAGAGATATCAAGCCCATACAAAAAAATAAATGAATTTAAAAAAAAAAACCACAACAATAATTTAACAAAATTACAAACAATTTTTTATTGCGAATAACAGGAGAAATATTAAGATTTTCAGTAAGGCATTTAGGTATCCGGTTTGCACTTAATCTCTTACTTCCTTTGATTTAAAAAAACACACACAACAATTCTTGATGATTTAATATGTTGAAACCTACTGGCTATGTCATTTCAGGATTTATTTATCACATTTTGAACAAAGCAATAATGAAAATATTTAAAGCTATTATGAAGACACAGAAATTTATGTAGAGGTAATGATAGGTAATTATAACATTTGATCACAAAGCACGTTTGTAAAGTGTTCTTATTTGAATTCAGGTCAAAATTTAGTTACACATGTTCACAAACAAATATTTCAATAAGTATTAGAAACATGAAAGATGTCTTACCCATCACAATTTTGCCAACGAGAATAAAAGTCACAGGAAGTGATGGGTTACATGTCAGTATGACGAGCCCAAGTGATTCCAATGCAGCGCCAAATAGTGGGATTATCATGCATAACTTCCTGCTGTACTTGTCACTGATGGTTCCAAATATAACAATCATAAATAGAGGAGGTATTGACATGCCCATATTTGCATACCTACAAAAGTAGATATAACAGAACTCTGAGGCAACATATTACATTGTGCCTCAACATCACATTCAACCAAATCACAGAGTAATCTCTTCGATAGACATAGAGATATACTTATTAGACAAACTACCTTAATATGTACTTATTAGACGAACTACCTTAATATGTACTTATTAGACGAACTACCTTAATATGTACTTATTAGACGAACTACCTTAATATGTACTTATTAGACAAACTACCTTAATATGTACTTATTAGACAAACTACCTTAATATGTACTTATTAGACAAACTACCTTAATATGTACTTATTAGACAAACTACCTTAATATGTACTTATTAGACAAACTACCTTAATATGTACTTATTAGACAAAC